>CAKNXH010064656.1:183129-227349 GCA_932178445.1 Andricus quercusramuli | reverse complement strand
TGCAGCCATGCACCTGGGAACGGAAGACCTGGACCTTGGTTGAAGAGAAGCCTTTTCTGGAGAAGACCTGGAAGGAGAGTGTTATTTGTCAAGAGAAGAAGAAGATTGTGGGGAAAAACAAAATTGCCTGCCAGGAGAAATGCCAGCAATGGGGGCGCGATTAAATAAGCACAAACAAAAAGAATTTATGACTGTTGGTATTCCTAGGAATCTTTAGATCATTTTCTTACTAACTTAAAACTATTCAAAAAAAAAACTTCTTAATTTTATTTCAAAGTCTTCGAAAATCTACACTGTATGTTAAGTTCTTTAAAATCTTTTCAAATTTTGAATCATTCCTGAAATTTTTAATAAACTTCCAAATATGTTCTGAAATAATTATAATTCTTCCTTAAACTTCTTAAAAATGCTGTGAAATTATTCTTAAAAACAATTTGGAAAATCTTTCAGATTTTTCTTCACAAATTTTGGAAATCTTTTTGTTGTCAACATTTCTTCAAAATATTGTTCCAACTTATAAAATGACTCAAAATTTTCTCAAAAGTTGAAGAAAAATGTTGTATACTCTTGGAACCTCTCAAAAATCTAGGAAAACTTCTACATTTTGGTTCCAAATCTTCGAAAATTAACATTTATCGAAAATTTGTTGAAATAATCTTAGGACTAAAAGTATGTTAGTATATTTTTAAAACTTGGGACATCCTTTGTCCGGTTTTAAAATTTTGTTAAATATTCTCTTCTTCTGAACATCTTTTAAAATAATTCGAGGTTTTCCTAAAATTTTGTTATTTTGCAAAATTAAGAAAGTTTATTTTGAACTCTTCCTTACACTTTTTTGTAATTTTAGGAAATAATCTGAAATTATTTGCAACCATCCTGACCATTTCTTCAAAACTAGTTCATCAAAATAAACAATTCATTTATATTTTCAAAAATTTTAAGAAGCAATTGCCAATTGTATGTCTGAATCTTTAAAAATCTACACCTCGTTTAAATTTTCTGGAAATCTTTTCAAATTTTATACCATATTTGAATTAACAGTGAAATTTTTGAATTTGAGTAAATTGTATAGAAGTCAATGAAAATTCAAGATTAGTTATAAGTCTTAAAGATGAAATTAAAAAAATAGAAAATCGTGGAAAGATCAATCAAATTCAGTGGATTTCAAGAACATTGCAAAAAATTCTAAGCGAATTGAAAGGAATTTAAAAAAATTCAATATAATTCGGAAATCTTAGAGTACTTGGTTTTCATTCATCAAAAGAAGCGACTTAGGTGATAGTCTCATTTATTAGAGCTACTATAGTGACATGCAAAGTAACTTACCTATATTTGTGGTTTAGATGCTCTACTCCGAAGTCATATGTGACGCGGCGAGTGAGCCCTACTGGAATTTCCTCGATTTCATCTGGTGTCATTGGGGTAACCGTGCCGCTCTCCATGTTCATTTTTGCCCGTCCTCTACGTTTTATATCAGGATTATGTTTATATATTCCAGCAAGTGTATTATTACTTGTCAGTATTGCATATATTTCACCATCGGATGTTGATAGTACAATTTGTTCTTGGGTTGGCACGGGCATAAAATTATTACGTCCTCCGGTTACTTTAATTCGTTTATCTACAGGAAAAGTGTATCTTCGAAGTTCGAAAAGCCGATTCGGATTTTTTTTTGCAATAAGCCGAATAAACTGAAGCTGGTCCATTCCATATCCAAGCACGTTAGAGAAAGGAACCTCGGTGGGTGGAGCTATATTGCTGGCGAAAGGAGACCTAGACCTTGCAGGAAGAGAACTGGTAGGAGGAGCAGGCCTGGCAGGAGAATTTGGTCGGCCAGAAGAAGAAGATGAGCCGCCGAGAGAAACACCAGAAATAGGAGCGCCATTAGGCAGGCAATCAAATTGTGAACTTAATTCTGCAACCAGAAACAGACGATTACATTCTGTTTATGAATGAATCTTCTTGTATGATTAATAATAATCTACAAGAATACCGAGCTAATACGTTCAGTTCGCAGCAATTTCAGGAACAATTTACTACATTCGGAAATGACTTGAACGTTACATTTCGGTCCGATTATTCCGCTGGGAAAAGCTTGGACGTAATCTTCTATCAACATTTTCTCATTGAAACTCTGTAATATCTTAGACGCACAATACACATATCAAGTCCTTTATTCCAGAATCTTAGAAGTTTTAATCTGACTCTATTTATCGTGAGAGCTTATAAACTTCTTATTCAACATTTTCCTATTTGATCTCTACGAAATTCTATACCTCGAAATATCGTTCACTGGCGTAGTTTACCTTTCACTTTGAATTGGTGTACATTTCGGACAAACTAAAATAGAGTTTGAAAATTAATATTAATTGAAATACAAAATAATTAAAATGGAATGATTTGCCTGAAATTAAACCAAGAGCGTTTGATTAATATATAATAGAAATGGCCAGAATTCTGAAACATAGAGTTTAATATTTGTGCTGATAAGATTTGATGTTGTTTCAATGAGAAACTCGTGATGGAACAGTGAACAATGACGCAAAAGATTCATTTCGGGCAAACTCAAATAGAGCTAGAAAAACAATAAGAATTAGGAGAGAATGCATATTGCGATGCAAAAATGTCCAGTTTCAGAAATCTCAAAAACTTTATCGGGATTATAAATATAGTATAGTATTATATTCACCAATAGAACTGAGTATCACAGTCAAGATAAAGACCACAGTATAATAAACGATCCTCATATTTGGCAATTAGAGGAAAAACTGATTTGGACGTGAATGAAGAATATGCTTATCAGGGTATCAAATTATTATTCTGGTGTTTTATTAGAGCTTGTATATGTTATCGTATTCCTTATGCCATTAATTATAGGCGTTAAACTCATTGTTGCTGAGATATACATGTTTATATTTCGTATATCATTCTGAGCAAAAAATTTAGTTTCCTCTTGCGAGTCAACTTTGAGAATAATAAAGCGCTGTGTTATTATTTCCTTTAATTTTCCATTCTCATATCTAGGGTGATAAAATTTAAATTAGTGCCCAGAAGATATACTTATTCTCAAAAACAGGACTTCAATTCTAGAAACTATAATTAATTACATAATCAATAAATAAAAAGTTGTGGAAATTTCTCAAGACAGTAAAGATTTACAGTTACGTACACATTCAGCATCCATACAAGTATCAAAATTACGAAAATAGGAGTTCTCCAAACATATTTCGCTGATTTGAATTGATACTTCAATAAATTACAGAGGCGCAAAAAAAATGTGTTCTGTGAGTCTTGGATGCCACTATGATATACCCACGTCCCGCAAGAAAAACTCAAGAAATTGTTGTCTTTTCCCGAACCAGCTTTTTCTACTAAATGAGGTTAAGGGGTTTTGCGGTTATGGTGTTATAGCATCATAGAGACAGTGATTTGACCGGCTTTATGGATTTTCGGGTGTTTCTGAGGTTATGTCAAAATCCTGATGTGTATAGGTAAAACGGGTTACGGATTGGGTTTCAGCGGGAAAAAATACATGGAATGTCGAATTAATATTCTGGTTTTTCATTAATGTGTATATCTGGTATCTTAATCGCAATCTGATGCGTTACAGGCGACAAGCTGGTCCTTCTGGGGTCCTAGTATCGCGGAGGAAGCTCGTGCTACCTTGAAGGCCCTCCCTAAGGCCATAGCATCGACAAGTCGAGCCGAGTTGCCCGGTGCGGCAACTCCGATTCACCAAACTATCACCACATCCGAACCTGGATCGGACACTTTATTGTTGTGTGCGGACACAACCCCGGAGACATTCTCCCCCTCTCTCTTAGCGTCACCTGAGTGCATAAATTGCACTCATCGCCCACTATATTTTGATCACCTTCCGCGCCATATGAATTGTCTCAGCGCATGGCAGCACTTCAAGAGGAGCAGGGCAAAGAGGGTTTACCTCCCGCCTTCCACCAACCAGAAAAACCTGCCGACCGACATGTCAGGTCTTGACGCATGGCTCGCTGGCCGCTCTAAGGCTAGGAACGCCTCGCAGCCTCCTCGTGCCAACTAAATTCCCCGTGTCTCTATCCTTTCCTTCGTCACCTCTCCACCACGGAGATCTACGTGCCTTCCGTCGCCTCTAACCTTTACCTTAATACTTCCTCAACACCTTCCCCCCCGCACATTGACAACGTGTATCCCCCCGTTCATCTACAAAGGGGGCAGAGAAGATGGGTTTTCCATGTAATGACCATGTTTTCAAAATTAAATGAAAAAAAACGTGGAAAAAAATAAACAAGAATTTCTGGAGAGCCTCATCTTTTTATCAACCATTTTAGAGTTCGGGATTTTTTTTAATATAATGTTTTATTTTTTCCCTAAAACGATGCGAAATTTGCAAGAGGTACTTTCTGCAGAACTTTTCTAGATGTGTAATCTTATATCTTCAATTTTTTTTGTACCTTTCTTTGTTTCCGAGAAAAATGAGAAAATACGATTTTTGGCGATTTTTTTGACTGTTGATACTGTTTCTAGTCCGAGCGATGATCCCTTCTGTCGATTTTTGAGTTCAGGAAAAGAATGGAGCTTTTTTCCAGCAACAAGGAGAAAATAATACAGGAACCGGAAAGATATCACAATATTTTTTTAGTTTTAATGATAAACTTTAGTTGAAACCATGTCTGTTGACTACTTTTTTTACTTGTCATAAAAAACTTAATGTCAACATTTTAAGCTTCTATATACACTTTAAAAGGATTATAATTTTTCCTAAAGCTTTTGAAACATTCTGTAAAATAAAAAATAAAAGTTCGGAAAAGCTTCCAAATTCTTTTTTACCAATTTTGGAAATCTTTTGGATTCTTTCAAAATCTTGTTAAAAATGTGTTTAAATTAAAGAATTATTTGAAGTTCTTCCATAAATATCCAGAAAAATGTATTCTTTCAAACCTTCTTAAGATTCTTAAAAAGCCTCTAAGCTTTTGGCTGCAAACCTTCAAAAATCTATTAGCTGCGCAAATAAGTTCTCGCTGTTTTTTTTTGTTATGAAAATGCACTTTAACTGTGAAAAAACGGTTAGAAATGAATGATTCAAAATATTTCCCATCACTTTTTCCCATCTTACTGGTAGAGCTCGAATACCGTTACGGTAAAAGTGTTCATTTTTTGAGGCTATACACGAATCAAGCCATTTTTGGATGTCTTCATATGAGCAGAACTACTGATCAACCACACCATGTGCCATCGACCGGAACAAGTAATAATTAGACTGCGCAATATCTAAGAAATACGGAAAGTGGGGTTGTACTTCCCATTTGAGTATTTTCAGGTAGGTTGATACGTTCCTTATGTTCCACCACAAGAAACCATCCCTCGTATTAATTTTCTTGGTGGCCCCGAAAGGGGCCAGTAGTTTCAATTTAAATTCTGGAGATTGGTATTTCTTCGTCTTCCTTTACTCCATCGGTTTTCATCCTAGTGATACACTCTCGGTGAAGTAGACGGAGTTTGCATCTCGTCGAAGTACTTCGCGATCACGACGTTTCTGTCCTCTCGGCAACGTAGAATGTCGGGATGCCCTTCCAAATCCCGCGGATAGGCAAGTTCTTCAGGTGGGAAGTACAATCGGCGCTTTACACCAGTGTATAGAGAGTAAGTGGTCCTACGGGCATACAGTAGGTAATCCGGATGCTCGTCTGATGGCGGTGGCTTCCTTCTTCTGACGGAAATGGATATGGACTTGACCAACTTCAGTATATTCTGCTTACTTCCGTTAAAAATCCGAACCGGGGATTTGAACTTCGGAAATACACTTTTCCTACAGATAAAGAAATTTTATTACTCTAAGGAATGAATCAATATGTGCCGGTGCCAAACCAAGAACGCATTGTATTATCAACCTTTTCTGGTGACGTATTTGCAATATTGGAGAGTAGTGATTGTCTTGCTGGAATATATGCGCGTTTTTTTCGCAATACCCATGAACTTCGGTCAAAAATAAACATACATAGTGGAACGATTACCCCATTGACCACAGAAGAAACAAGGGAAGTTCCAGTGGGTCACGTTGGCCCCATCTTGAGTAATTTTAGAGCGCAGCATGTGAAACACAATCAGCGGCGTCACTCAATCAGTTTAAAAAGAAGTAAAAGGAAGAAAGTTTGATGTAAATTTTACTGCAATCATTATAACTATTTATCTGTTTTTCCTTCCAATTAATTTGTCAAATTCAAACTATCTGGATTACACCTTTTATTTAAATGCTGTAATCTGACACAGTCCACGTAGAGCTGATTAATGACACACTAACCCACATACAACTAATTGGTCAGGTCTCACCAGCCTAACATAATCAGTAGATTAGTCTCTACCTTTTTCAATTATCCATACTACCCTAGCCTTTTTCATGGTCGTGAAAACAATTTGCAAAACTTTGCTTGAAAACTGATCCTTTTTATTTAAACAGTCAACGGCGATAGGCAGCTACGGTTGTTCTCAGAATTTCTGTTACATTGCTTTCAACAAAAGTATTTTAAAAAACTGAAAATTCAAGAAGTCCAGGAAAACTGCTTTCTATAAAATGTGCTGACATGATCAAAATAATATAGCACCTTTTTTAATAACGAAAGTAATTATATTAATTTCTTGTTTAGAATTTTTGTTACATAACCTGTAATAAAACTAACGAATAATGAACTTTTGCAAAATCTATCAAGCTTTCTTTCTGTATGATTTAAACAATTAAAATGGTTTCATAGAAACTGTGGGAATACTCTTGAAAGGAAAAAGTACATATGAATATCAAAATTCGTTGGAAAATTGTCAAAGGAATTTGTGCTTGCCGTTTTTCTTTGAGAAACTGTATACTTAAACATGTAAGTATTGTCTAAACAGTATTTTGGCATTAGTCGCTAATCCTCTTCTGTACTTTATTCTATTTTTTATTCATTATAATATTTTTTTATTTTTTCAGAATTCAAACATGAACAGATTTCAAAAATGTTATAACAAAATGTACATTTTTGAAGATTTTGAAAAAAAAATTAAAAGCTTCTTATGGAGTTTGAACTGCTTTTCGATAAAAATTATTTTTCTGAAGATACCGGGAAAATTGTAATTTAATTTCGGATTTTGAAAAATTAATTTCATGACAATAACAAAAAATATTCTCAAATTTCTCCTAAGATATTGTAATCAGCCATAACATAAAAAAAAATCTTATGAATTTTCCAAATACTTATTCGACAAAATTGAAATCTGTGAATTTCTTTTTTGAATTTTCGCGAAAAAACCAGGAAAATTATATTTATATACCTTTAGAGCAAATAAAGAAACCTAATAAATAGATATTCTTAATTTTTATTCTTTAAAAGAAATAATTCTTCGATTCGAATCATAATTAGCATACCAATCTTTTTTTTCCCCACACTGGAAAATCTTGCTTGACAGAAAATTCGTCTTTCTAGTTTGAAAATTCATCTCTTTTGTTAGAAATTTCATTTTTTATAAAAACTGTAAGTATTAGGTTTGAAAAGTAAAATCTTTTTGCTGGAGGATTTAGCTTTTTTGTTGAAAAATCCTTTCTTCTTTGATGAATTTAACATTATTTGATTTTGAATGTGAACCTTTTTTAGTTCTAATATCAACCATTATATTTTACCTTCAAAATTCATCTTTCTTTGTTGAAAATTCTACTGCTTGATTGAAAGTTAAACAAATTCATTGAAAATTCTCTCTTTTGGTTGAATGTTTGTTACTTCAATTCAAAATTAAATTTTTGTCCGAAAATTTAATTATTTTGTTGGAAATATCGTCTTTTAAGGGAGGAAATTGCTTAAAAACTCATATTTTTGGTTAAGGCTTCACCTATTTTCATAAAAATTCGTATGAGATAACTGTTCCCTAATGTGCGCTTTTTATTTAAATATTGTTAGTCAAATGCTGTTATACTTTAATTTGTAATATTTTTTAAATCTTCAATCAAACATTGCGATCTGAAGGCTTTTGTGAAGCTGCCAGAGGAATTGGCCGCGAAGGTGATACGCACAGGACACCTGAACATGGGCTGGGTATCCTGTCGTGTACATAAAAAAATAGAAAAGGTTCGGTGCTACCACTGCTCAGGCTTTGGCGACATGCTTTGCGGGCTGCAGAGGTTTAGGCAGGACGAAGGCCTTCTGGAGATGTGGCAAAGAGAGCCATACGGCTGCGGCGTGCGAAAGTACGCCGCAGTCTTCCCCTGCGCTGCAGCAGAAGGAGAGCCCCGGACTGATCACCAGCTGGGGACAATGAGGTTCAATGCGATCCGAGAGGCAGCTTCGGTGAAGAAGCCTCAGGGGCGCGCTGCCTAATGTAATATACCCAACCAGGATGCCGAAGGCCGACGAGCCCGTTGTGTGGTACTACCACACTACTGAGAATGATGCGTGCATCCTGGTTGGATGGAGGTTGGAAGAATTCCAAGTTTGCGCTTAAAGTTGGTAGCCGAAGCACGGCTTACTGGCCTCACCCCCGTGTCCTTGAAGTAATGCGAAAGCGTTTCCGCTTTTCGCAATTCTGTATTGACGCGGTACTGACATTACTACCAAAGGTAGCTCTGCAGGGAGCTGGCACTTGGTACTGGGGCGGTCCTGCAGTTGATACTATGCCTGTACTGAAATTATGTACTGACGCGGAACTGGCTTTACTATCAAAGATAACTCGGCTGGTTTTTGGCTCTTGGTACTGGTGCAGATGAGTCTGGGTCCTCGTCCAAAATCTGAACTGGTCTAACCTCGCGACCGTCTAGCCTCTTATCAGCACTCCAACTTTTACTTTCCATGCGATGTATTTTTTAATATAAGAGTTCAAGGTCTGAGTAGAGCAATCTCTTAACAGAAATAATGGGGTTTATGAGAAAACTTAAAAAAGTTATTTTTGAATTGTTATATATTTAACTATAGAATTTTGAATTACATTTTTGAAAGAATTTAATCTTTCGTTTGTAACCCACAATTGAAAAAAAGCACCGAACCTCTAACCTCAGGAGTGATGTAGAAATGACATCCCAATGCTACAAATTTTCTTTCGTGTATTTTTGTCCAAAAACTACTCGTTTATGATTTATGGGCCGAAAACTAACAGCGGGAATACATTTCGCGCCACATGCCAAAACATCCCCTCACTCCTGGAACTGATTACTCATCACCTATGGCCAGTACAGCAAAACTGTATTAGATCTTTTTTATTGAGAATTCTATTTTAGATATTTTCACCTTCTCTCATTTTTTGCCCCCAACGCACCTTTTCGTATATAATAGCCGAAAACAGCGCTACTACCCGTCTAAGGGATCTTTTTCGAGGCTAGGGGTGTATGCGCTGCCGTTCCGACAGGGAATTCTTTTGGTGCTTATTACACAACCCTACGAGGAAGCTATGGAAGGTCGAGACCTGAATCTCGTCATTCGAACGAGAGAGCCTTTTTTCACCACAGTCGTACTCGAGGTCAGCGATACAATCACCTGTTCTCTCCGCCTACGTTGTAAACTAGAGTCAACTGACACTCGGTTTCGAGAATATAATTCTCTAGCCTACGCCCGGATGCTGGGCCTTATTCTCGGTCTCGTGTCTAGGGTTGCGTTTCTCAAGGGGTGGTACATGATCTCCTGACAAATTCCTGGTTGAAAAATTGTCCTTCTTGGTTAAGTATTTTTCTTGATTAAAAATTTATCTTTGCGGCTTATGTTTCAACTTTGGAGAAAATTGAATAGTTCCAGTAAAATAGTTATCATAAATAAGCCAGGAATACATAATACTTCATCGACAACGGTGTTTCTTTGGCTCTTGAAAATCGACGACGACAATCTGCTACGGTTTTCCCATATTCAGAGAAAGATAATTATTTAAAGAATTTCTGCTTATTTAAACAATAGAAAATGGTTTCTTTGTAAAATTTAGTTAAATTTTATTTATATAACTTTGAAGGAAATAGAGAAACAGAAGAAACAGAATAGTTATTCCTAACTTTTATTCTCTATTTAAAATAATTTTTGGATTCAAATTATGATTTGCATAGCAATTTTTTTCTCCTTTCACTGAAAAATCTTTTTGACTGAAAATTCGCCTTTCTACACTCTTTAGCGACCACTGTGACACGTTAATAAAATGTAATAACTTATATTTTCTAGAATTGAAATAATATTTTTCTGAATAGATATAGCTTCTATGTATTCGTTTAAATTTAATCATCCCAGAGATAAGAATAGAAAAGTGAAGGAGGTAATAATACAGTTGTTAATTATTCCCAAAATTACTCTCCTAAGGAAACTAGATTTTTCTTAGACTGATATATGAAATATAAACATAAATATCTGAGCAGAACAGGCTCGACTTCTATTAATCATGAGATAAGGATTGAGATAACACATAATTTCTGGTAGAACACTTGGATATTGAACTGATACACTTATAAGCACATTCTTTATTCACGTACTAATCAGTTTTTCCTCTAATTGCCAAATATGAGGTTTGTTTTTACTGTGGTCTTCATCTTGGCGGTGATACTTATCTCTATTGGTGAACATACTACCATAGTAAATTTATAATCTTTAAAACGGTTTTATTCTCCAAAATGATTACGAATTCAATTTCAAAGATCAATCATTCAGAATAGTAATTTAAGCTGCAAGTAGACCTATCTGCTCATTCAACTATTTTTGTTCAAACCTCTTCTATAAAATCAATAATTTAGTTGCCTTTGCCATTCTCCAGAAACAATTTTAAGGTCTGTTTCCTAATCTCTCTTATATCTCAAACAGGTCTTTGTTTCTGGTAGGAATATTAGAGACAAAAGCACAGTCTTTCATGGACAAAAAGCTCGTATACATACAAGTTGAGAAAAATATTTTCGAAAGTTAGAATTTAGAGAAATAAACTAGGAGAACCATTTCTATCAGTAGTCGTTATTTCTTGTTTATAGAGTCGATTGTCCTTCATGTCTGTTTTTTGTTGCGTTACAACTTGTTTTTTCTTGTTGTTCCCTATTATTGCTAAACGATTTTTTTTGTTACCGTGGTTTGTTTTTTCGAAATTTTGATTACCGTTGTTATTTTCTGAGTTATTTTTGGCTTTTTCTTTTGGGAATTCGATCATTGGGTTGCTTTGACCTTGATTCGAACTCGATGACATTTGGTTAGACATAGGTAACATTCGGAAATAGGAGTTTTAAGGGTACCTGGAGCTATTGTTTGTGAATCTGGGTAGGTAACTTGATTGGAGTCTAGGTGGAAATCTAGGTCTGAAGTTTTGTTGATATTGATTTGAAGAAGGTGGGAATGGGAATCCAAATGATGAAAATGGGAATCGGTTTTTGTATTGTTTTTTAGTTTGATCATTTTGACTTTGGTCTCCGCATTGGCTATCCTTTTGAACGTTTTTATTTTCTCTTAAGTCCTCATTATTCCCCGGACTATTTTGATCCCCGCTACTGCTATTACATTTTTGTTCTAATTTGTCCTCTATTTTAGGTTCGGTTATTTGTGAAACTTAGCCTCGAATTTTTGATTTGGCTAGCTCGGCTTCCCATTCTTTTCCTAAGTCTTCTAGTTCCTCAAATGTTTCAAAGTCGTTGCGTTTAATGTACATTTTATATTCTATTCTACTAAGGTTCTTGTAAACTCTACGCAATTCCCATTCCAGACTTTTTCTAGGGTAAAGTTGAGTAAAAAGTTTTGTGATTTCTGTCAAATATCAATGAATGTCTTGTATCCTTGTTCATTGCAAAATTTAATTTTTTGCCAATTTTCCTCAGAAAATCTTTCATCGAGGTAAGCGTTTTTAAAATCTTCGAGAAAATCCGATAAACACCTCCAGGAATTTTTATTTATTTCGCACCAATCTTTTGCATCTTCAATTAGTAGTGCGTCCAAATTTTCTAAAATATCGCGGTCGTTTATTTCATATCCCCTTTTGAATCTTTTTGATTCATTCAGAAAATGCGCAGGACACACTCTTTCTTATTCCTAAATTCGATCGGTACTCATGATTTGAAATGGCAAAATCATGCCAGAAGGGAAAAATGTCGCTGGAATTGTTTGATTATTTGTATTATTTCCAGGTTTGCTATCCGTATCTGTATTATTTGTGAAGATTCTAGAATATCTGTTTGACCTATTACTTGTTTTCCAGAGTCTGTGTCGTCTATTTTGGTTTGAAAGGTGTCTGTTCTGTAATGATTCTCTGTCATCTGAGTCGTGTAATTTCAAATTATTGATTCTCGTTCTACTACGGTTTTGACGGGTTCTTGTAAATTATCTTTAAAATGGAATTGTACTGACTGTCTATTAAGGGATGCGCTTCTATTTCGCCTGTAACTAGGTTCAATATTTCTCTTTCGTTTTCAAAAGAATTATGAGCTGACGGGTTTAATCTAAGTTTTAGATCATTTGCCCTTTCTTCCTTTTCTCTAAAAAAGCATAAACACTTCATAAACACTTGTCGTTCATAAACACTTGTCGGACACTTGTGTAGGAAACGTATGAAACGGGAGCCAAAAGGGCGAAAGCAGTCGACTTGGATTCGAGCGAGCACAGACTGAGGAACCGCTGTGCTGTTCCTCGGGACTTCGGGTCCCCTCGGGGGATTCCGTTCCTTCTCGTATGTCGCCCGGCAACCCTTTCGTGCTGGGTCGTACCGAGTTTCGCGTTATGGTAACAATTCTGTTACACAGTATCTTATTGAGACGCTTTCAAGTACTATTTACAGACAAAAAAATCCGTGGAACCCTATGCTTCATGATATAGGTTGTTTCTACTTAATTTTATCCTTTATGTGACTGTTTCCTGTTATATCAAAAGTTTTTCATCGAATCTTCATCAAATCCTATCAGAACATGACTTATAGTAAATCCCATGTTACGGAATGCCAGATATTTTTATCAAGCGGTCTTCGCATAGGAATCTTGTAATTTTCTATCAATAGTTACTATGATAAAAAATAAAAGCATCCCTACAAAACAACTTTATGCTGGTAACAGAACATATTAGCTCAGTACTCTTGTAGATTATAATTAGTGATAAAAAAACACTTAATCTTAAAACCAAATGCAATCGTCTGTTTCTTCTTGCAGAATTAAGCTCACAGTTTGATTGTTTGCCTAACGGCGCTCCTATTCCTGGCGTTCCTCGTGGTGGTCCATCTTCTTCTTTTGGCACGCAAAATTCTCCTGCCGGTTCTCTTAGTGCGAGGTAGAGGTCTCCTACTGCCATCAATATAGGTCCATCTACCAGAGCTGAGTTTTCTGACGTGCTTGGATATAGACTGAACCAGCTTCAATTTATCCGACTTATTTCCAGAAGAAATTTGAATCGGCTTTTCGAACTTCGAAAGTATAATTTTCCTCCGGATAAACGAATTAAAGTACTCGAAGCACGTGATCATTATATACCCGTGCCGAACCAAGAACAAATTGTTTCGTCAACGTCCGATGGTGACGTCTTTGGAATATTGACGAGTGGTAATAAACTTGCTGGAATATATAAACATAATCCTCTCGCGAAACGTAAAGGAAGGGTGAAAATGAACATAGAAAGTGGCATGGTTACACCATTGACACCAGATGAAGTCGAGGAAATTCCAGTAGGCCCCGCTCGTTACGTCACGCATGATTTTAGAGTAGAGAATGTAAACCAAAATGATAGGTAAGTTACTTTTCAAAATAAAATATTTATTGGTACGTCAAATTTTTTGTTAATTTTGTAGTCGAGCATGTGAACCACAGTGCTAATTATGTTACTTTCTAAGTAACTGCAGTAGTTTCCTTAAATAAGAATATCACTTTAGTCTCTTCTAAATTCTTTGCCATGTTCTTGAAATTCACTGACCTTAATGAATTCATCAAGGATTTTCTATTTTTCGATTCATCTTTGAAACTTCCAAACTGACCTTGAATTCTTTGGAATTTGAAAATATTCCATGGAATTTTCCACAAAGTGTAGATTTTTCAAGATTTTTAATTCGGATTAGCAATTATATCTCAAAATTTCGAGGAAAATTTTAATGAACTTTTTATTTTGACAGACTGATCTTAAGATAATAGAGAAAAAGATTTTAAATATTTTCCGATGATTTCCCAAAACTGCAAAAAGAGTGACGAAGATTTGAAATTGAACTTTCTCAATTTTGCAACATTACAAAATTTCAGAAAAAATTCAAATTATTCCAGAAGGTATTCAGAAGAAGAGAATAATTTCAAAAAAATTTAAACGTTATAAAAGATTTTTTAAGTTTTGAGCATATAGAAACACATTTTTAAACTTGAAATGTTTTCAAATACATTTTTGAAGATTTGGAACCAAAAAATTGGAAGTTTTTCCAGAATTCTGCGATGTTTCAAAATAATACAAATTTTGCTTGAAGATTCGTGAGCAAATTTCAAATCTATTTATAATTTAAGACATTATTTAAACACATTTTGAAAGAATCCAGAAGATTTCTGGAATTGGGAAATAAAATAATAAAAAATTGTATGCGGATTGAGAAACTCTTATGCTTTTTTAATGGTTTAGGTCTTCTCCTGACGATGCTTTTCTTCATTGCCTCACTACCCGATTCGGGTAGTGTTTCTAGGTGGATAAATACTACCGTGTGGGTCCACCACACCCACGACGGGTCAACAACACGCAGTATTCCCCGAACGGTCACCCATCCAAGTACTAACCGCGCCCAACACTGCTTAACTTCAGTGATCTAACGGGAACTGGTGTTTTCAGCGTGGTATCGCCGTTGACGTGGTATCGCTTTCAACGAAAGTATAAAAAAAAATCAAGAAGCCCAGGAAAATTACTTTCTAGAAAATGTGCTGACAGGATCAAAATAATATAGCACCTTCTTTAATGACAGAAGTAGTTTTTTAAATTTCTTGTTCAGAATTTTTGTTATATAACCTGTGACAAAACTAACTTTCTTTCTGGAAAGTTCTCGTAGAAGCGACAACTTTTCTGCTTCATTCCTTAACAAAAAAATTATCCAAAGAACTTCTCAGAAATACATTTCAATGATGCCGTCACAAATAATGCATGATTTTTTAAAAATCATGAAGTGTAAGTAATTTATAGCTTCTGTCACATCTATTGATTTAAAAAAAATAGGTAGGACGTTTTCGTCAAAGTGAAACATTGTCTGTTGCCTACTTTGATGACGAAACTACCCAGAAAAACTTTTTTTGGACATTTTTTTTCATTTAAAAATTCATCTGGTTTACCAGAAGTTTCATATTTCTTGGACGAAAATGCAACTGTTTGGTTGAAAATTAATTTCCTTTGCTTGAAGATTCAACTATTTAGTTTGAAAATGTTGGTGAAAATACTTCCTTAACAGACCATTTTTATGTCGAAGATTCATATTTTTCGACGAAAATTCATCTCTTTGGCTGGGAGTTTAACTATTTTGTTGAAAACTGATCTTTTTTAATAGAAAATTGACTTATTACGGCTTCACAACTTTTTGGTCTTTCAAAACGCTATTAATTTGAAATTGCCTTAGAAATGAAATCAGTAGGTGTCCATTTTATATTCAGGATTTGTAAATGGATAAAGAAAATAACAATAGATAAAAACCATGAGAACTTCATTATTTTTTGAGGAATAAAAGACAAGTAAGTGGTCAGTATAAAAAAAAGAAGTATCGAAACTTAAGCACTCAAATATGAACAATAATTTTTTAGCTAGTCTTCTGAAAAATTGAACTATTTTGAATCTATTCATTCAGAACGAGCGAGAAGATACATCTGAGCAATCCAATTTTCAATATATCTAAATATATTTCAGGGTAGCTTCTGGTACTTTTCCATTCAAACAAAAATTTTCAGAATAATAAATTTCATCCTAACTAGATAAAAAAAATCAGTTAAGAATGGCTACCAACAGCTAAATTTATCTCGAAGTTTCTCAAGGTGAGAAACCGTCACTTTAAACATACATCATCTGAGTTTCTCAAGGTCAAATGACTACACACATTTGAGAGTTTAACTTCTACGAAAAACATAACTTTCATAGCAATTAAAATTTTTTATCTCAACAAGACGCGGAATCATCTATATACGCGTTTCATGAACGGGAAAGGGAAAATACAAACATTCCAGATCATTATATGGACACGAAACATCAGAACATTGATTAGTTTCGTTGCTTTCAACATTCTGCGTTAATCTGTTGCTCCTTCATTTTGAAAAATGAGGCACCATATTACTCTGCTCTTAACCCTAGACGTTATTTTTGACCTCATTGGTAAGTAAAAAATGAATTAGTACAATTTTCTCATATTTTTGTAGAACGTGTGAAACATTATATAATAATGAACGTAAAATAATATTTAAACTCTATGATAGTAATCCATTATTATTATTGATATCACTTCTTCGCTACTTAGGTAAAATAATTGGGTGATTTTGAGGAGTTACTTATCCTCATCATTGTTTTATAGTTTTTTAAATGAAAATATTGTACCTCAGAAGATTCAATTATAATCGCTCTTTGTCGAATTTTCAAGTTTCGAAGCCGTTATATTGGTGGAGGTGACGCAACCGATTTTAAGATTCGGAGTACAGTTCTATCATTGTGTAAATAAAGGTGAAAATGTTACACAATCGCGTTCTTTCTTGAAACTTTCTCAATTACAGGTTTCTAATTATTTCAAATCAAGGAAATTAGTTATATTTTGGGATTTCGTCTTTCCACAGGAATTTCATCAGCTTCTTCATCACCTCCCAAAACAAGAGACTTTCTGACAAATTTTGGAAGAAGTGGTCAACATTCGAATTATGAAGGTAACCCTGGTTTGGAAAATTTTATTTTTCCAGACTGTTATTAGGACATTCTACATTCTACACTTTGAAGATTTTTGTGAATATACTTTAATTCTTCCTCAATCACGTTAGTCTCTTCTATTAATCACCTTTTCTTCTCCGCTAACTCTTTAGTCATATCAGCCTTTCTTTTTTCTTAGATTGCTTCTGTCTTTTTCTCATCACTTTTTTTTTTTCAAGTGATTCCATATACTCTGATCGCGCATTTTTCACAGCATGAATCATTTAAGTTCCAATTTTAACATTTTCTAACCATCGCACAGCGACAAAAGCGTACGCCAGAATTCATCTACGCCTTCTTTTTGTTGAGAAAAACTTTTTAGTAATTCCACTGCAACTGGTTCAGAAATAATACTTCGAAATTCTCTTTCTGCTTTTTGTGCAAGAGTTAGTTAGTTAGTTTGTAATGTAGGCGGGGAGAGCTCCGTGAGGTCCCAACCCCTGGCCCTCAAGCTATAAAGCCTATTGTGCCACACCCGTGTTTATTCTGAAGGCAGTACTCCGAACCCGGCCATCCTTCACCGTGTGTTCTTGGATCTCGGTGGTTTCCGTTGTTCTCAACGTTCTGAGATTATACCTCTCAGGTGCCAGGCATACCTATCGCACAGTAAACGATGTCCTCCTTTGTTGATCAGGCAAAGTGATCCTCACCGACTCTGCCATTCGGTAGCCTCCCTAGCAGGCTAGGGTGTACGGAGCGATCCCTCTGAGGTCATCAGGTAGATGCACAGATTCGAAGCACTGTCCTGGTGTTTTATGTAAGTGTATGCGTGTGTGTGTGTGTTCATTACTCGAAATAAGCCAGTGACCACCGAGCGGAGTTCCCTTAAGAGGGCCTGCCTCTACGCAAGGAGATCGCTGACTCATTTTCGAGGCTTCACAGAATCAGCTTCGACCTCCAAGGCTATTCCCGCTTTTTCTGAGGGGACCTACAGTTTAAGGTGGGTTCCGAACCACCGGAGCCCCGGTAGAAGTACATAGAAAAATTTCCATTGGTACCCGGCTCAGGGATCAAACCCCGGACCTCCTGAAAGGAAGTCCGACGCGCTATCGTGTGAGCCACCGAGGCTTCATTTGTGTAAGAGTTCTACTAATCACATTTCTGCAACAAATGTTTCTAAAGTAGATTTAATTCTAGTCAGACGCAGTTTCTGATTTTTTGCAATAAGAGAGGGATTACAAAATGTAATACCTCTAACGATTTTGTATTTTAACTTCGACTTGTCTAATATTTTAGCGGCTAGATTTTGCATACAAACTAGACATTTACATACTTAGCACAAACCGTGTTACTACTTTGTCGTCACATCTATTTCTGCCAGTAACGTAGAACCTAAAATTTCCTTTTTAGTGAACCATTCCATAGTATGCAATAGTAAACTTGTGAGATCTGTGAGATTTGTAACATTCGTTTCTAATCAAAAGAAGTCAATTCAGATGTGATAGCATTCAAAAGTTCGAACGAAGTTTTAATCAAATTTAGAAGTAACGAATCATCAAATCCACTGTTCAGTATCAGATACTTTATTCAGTGATTCATCAAATGAAACAGAAAATACGTCAGCTTATTTTGTATCGATTTTTACTGAAATCATTGACAATATATTTAAAAATTGTATCAAATGTATAAAATACCTGATAATTTTTTTTCAAAATAATTGACGATGCTTTGAGGTATAGTCTGATTCGTTACAGCTGCTTTATGTTTGCTTCCCACCTACTGACTGCTTAAAGCACGTTTGCTCATATTACTAAGTGAAAATATTTTCTTACAAACTTTACAATAACACGAGTAGACATCATTTTCTACTCTCTTAGCCCAAGAAAAAATTGGATCCAATAACCATGTATCATCAAAGATGGTCATTTTGTTCTTCATTCTAACTAGAATTCTGTAAACAACAAAAAGAACTACTAGTACAAACATAAAAAAGTTATTTTTAGCTTTTTCAATAGTATTCTGATTATTGATATTTTCCAGAAAGAGTGGCAACCCTGTGAACAGATTCAAACTGTTAATAATTTCTGAAACTAGAAAGTACTCTACACGCTACGAAACCTGGTTCTCAAAAGAACAGAACATTTGCGAAACCTGGCAAAATTTCGTTTTGGAAAATTTGTTTTCAAGACCTTAATATCAAGACACATTTTACAACAAAAAAATCAATCTTTTTGGTTCCTCTCGGAATTTCTCTTACATAGCTCTCGACCAAAGTATAAGAAACCCTGAAAATTCGAGATACCCAAGAAAATTGCTTTCTTGAAAATTTGTTGACAAGATTAAAATAATATAACGCCTTCTTCAAAAATAAACTTGGTTCCTTGAAAATATTGATTAAGTCACTTGCTTGCTTTTTAATGGAGGCTTATCTCTTTGGTTCAATATTGAACTATTTTGTTGAAAGTTAATTTTTGTGCACCATTACAAAACAACTTTATGCCGGGAACAGAACGTATCAGCTCGGTACTCTCGTAGATTATTATTAGTAATGAAAAAACATTCATCCTTGAAACAAAATGTAATCGTCTGTTTCTTCTTGCAGAATTAAATTCACAATTTGATGGTTTGCTGAATGCCGCTCCTTTTCCTGGTGTTTTTCACGGCGGCCCATCTTCTTCTGCTTTTGAAAGACAAAATTCTCCTGCCAGGCCTGTTTCTTCTGCCAGTTCTCCTCGTGGAAGGTCCAGGTCTCCTTCTGCCAGCAATATCGCTCGACCTACCGAGGATCCTTTTTCTGACGTGCTTGGATATAGACTGGACCAGCTTCAATTTATTCGGCTCATTTCCAAAAAAAATCCGAATCGGCTTTTCGAACTTCGAAGATACACTTTTCCTGCGAATAAAGGAATTAGAGTACTCGAAGGTAATAAAGTCTTTCCGCCCGTGCCACCCGAAGAACAAATTGTACTATCAGCATCCGATGGTGACATATATGCAATACTGACAAGTAATAATACACTTGCTGGAATATATAAACATAATCCTGATATAAAACGTAAAGGACGAGCAAAAATTAACATAGAAAGTGGCAGGGCCACTCCATTGACAACAGATGAAGTCGAGGAAATTCCAGTAGGTCCCCTTCGTCGCATCCCCACTGATTATCGAGTAGAGCATGTTAACCACAATAATGGGTAAGTTACTTTTTATGTCACTACAGCGCGCGAATAATAATTCTAGTATATCTAAATCCAAAATACTTATTTGATGGAGCCCCTATTACTGGCATTCCTCGTGGCAGGCAATCTTATACTCCCTCGCGTTCTTCTTCTTCTTTTGATAAATGACCTTCTCCTGCCAGGTCTTCTTCTGACGATGCTGCTCTTCGTGCAAGGCCCAGGTCTCCTGTGCCCAGGTGCATGGCTCCACCTACCAGGCTTCCTTCTTCTGACGGAAATGGATATGGACTTGACCAACTTCCATTCATTTCCCTTACTTCCATTAAAAATCCGAACCGAAAATTCGAACTTCGAAAATACACTTTTCCTGCAGATAAACAACTTTTATTACTCGAAGGACCAAGTAAATATGTATCGTTGCCAAAACAAGAACTCATTGTATTATCAACATTTGATGGTGACGTATTTGCAATATTGGAGAGTAGGGACCGTCTTGCTGGAATATATAAATACCTGTCTTGCATTAGCAGTAAAGGACGGGTGAGAATAAACATGCAAAGTGGAACGATTACCCCATTGACCAAAGATGAAAAGGGGGAAGTTCCAGTAGGCCGCCCTCGCCCCATCTGTTATCATTTCAATATACAACATGTAAACAACAATGGTCCACGTCATTCAATCAGTTAAAAAATATGAGATTGAGAAAAACGTTTTTGATCTAAAGCCACCTTGAAGTATCAAGAGTAACTTGTAATTACAAATGATAATAAAAACTCAATGTGCTATGTTGTCCAAGACTTCGATCTATCGTCAATGTCCCAGCAAGTCTTTTTTGGAAACAGATACAAAAATTCTGTTTAATTGCCTCACTGAAATGTTTTTCGAAGACAATTATCATGGGTTTGTTATGATTTGATTGTAATAATTTTTCTATAATACAAGGTCCCTTTAGTGCAGGTGGAACCCAACTCAAATCAATCTCTGAAGATTAGGATTTGATTTCTTATACAAGGTTATTCAAATGCGCGCATTTGCGTCGTCAGATTTAAAATTTCTGATAATAAGGATATCAGTTAGTTGTAACATTAATCTTTTCATCATTTTCAATACTAAAAGTTCGAAAAATTCTTGAAGCAAGTTTGCCTACTTTATCAATATGAAATTGAACATTAATGTTTTTTAATTATCCTATATCCACAATACTTGGTTTTATATTCTGCATATACGGATAAAGAGTGGGATTGTCAGGAGCAATTATTTTTGGGAATTTATTGTTTGCATACTCGAAAATAGTTTTGTCATTTTTATTGTTCCTGGCACAGTTCCAATAACTATGCTTATCGTTAAAGTCCCCTATAGCAAGAATTTGATTAGCAGTATTAAAGAGTGTATCAAGATCAGATTTACTTATGTTTTGTCGAGTTGAGTAACCTGCTATTATTGTTAGGTTGTTATCAAGTCTTATTCCTATAGTTTCAATGGATGTAGTGTCAAAGTCTAATTCTGTGAAATGTATGTCTTGTTTAATAAAAATGGCTACTGCTCTCCCCCTGAACCTGGGCCGTTTCTATCTTTCCTTTTTGTTTTGAAACCTAGAGTATGGAAATTGAGTTTTTCTTCGAGCTTTGTTTCATTAATTAACATAACTTCGATTTGAAGTTTTTCGAGAAAGTACCTCATCTCCCTTTGCTTTCTAATAATGCCATTAGCATTCCAATCAGCTATCAACAACCTTAGTAGTTCAGTAAAGTTGAGTTGTGTGGTGAGTTGTTTCCAGATAATCGTGGATTCCTTAAGAGATTGTTGATCCTGAATATTTTTAGATTCCTGTTCCGTTTCTGCAGTACCAGTCGTGACTAGAGTTCTAATATTGTTTCAAGTTGGTTTCCGTTGATAACTTGCTGTGAAATTCAGTTGTCCTCGTTGGTGACTGGATTGAGTCTCTCGTTGTTGCAGAATTTCCTGGTTCGTCGTACCCTTTTTGAAAGAAAGTTTTGGGAAGTCCGTCCGTGATGAAAGTCCTTGGTTCTGGTTATGCTGTATGTTCTGTAGGTTTTGTGTTTGTCGTACATTTCTGATTTTGAAGACTTTCTGGGGACGGTCTTTGTATTTCTGGCATGTTGAGGAGCTGGCGCGATGTTCACCTCCACAGTTCGCGCATTTTGATCCAGCATCTGTTTTTTCACATTTTTTTCAAGTGTGCTCCCCTCCAGTGTTCACACACTTATGCTTGTTGTGGCAGTCCTTAGATCCCTATCCAAACTGTTGGCAGTGTAGCACTGCGTAACTATTCTGAGATTATGGTAGTCTGCCCATCCTATCCTAATGTAGCATTGCATTTCAATATTTCGAATTTCTCGTAGTTTTTCTGCTTTCTTATCAGGTCCATATTAAACTATGTATGGTGGATGCCTTGGATTTTGTTCAACCTTCACAGTTATTACTTTTTTTGGTTCGTAGCCTAGTTCCTTCATGTCATCGATGATTTTGGCCATTTTGGCTTCTGGTAGTCCCTTGAACACTAGTTTTTCATCCTTTTCACTCTGGAGCGCAAAGGTGCGGAAAGGTATGCTGCTATCCAGGAGATGTTTCTGGAGTTGTTCATGTATTTTCGTGATTTTAATTTTGTTGTCAACCATACAACAAAACATTTTTTCCGGTCAGGAGATCAGACCATGTTTTCTATATGCTTTTGGGGTATTTTAATCTAAATCTAAGGTCTTCAGAAACCCCAGCACGTCAGGGTTCTGACATAACCTCAAAAAACCTTACAAAAAATCTTTGTTTGGGTCTGAAGATCAGACCATGTTCTCTATATGCTTTTGGGGTCGCTGAATTCAAAACCGAGGTCCGAAAGAACCTTATCAGGTTAGGTTTCTGACATCACCTCAAAAAAATCCTTACAAAAATATTTTTTCTCGTCTGGAGGTCAGAGCATGTGTGATTTATGTTTTGGGGGTCACTGAATCCGAATCCGAGGTTCAAAAACCCCAGCAGTTCAGGATTTTGAGAAAACCTCGCAAATTGCTTATTTCAAAACGCTCTTAATTTGAAATTTCTTCTTAGCAGTCCAGTTCTAAATATATCGAAAGATATTTCAGGGAAGTTTTTGTTATTTTTACAGTTAAACAAAAATTGCTGGAACAAGAAATTTCACACCAGAATTTATATATTATTTTTTTAAATGAATATAGCTTCTATTTATTCATTTAAATTGTGTCATCCTGGGAAAAAGAATAAAGAAATGAAGGAGATGATAATACTGCGCGTTACTGTTCCCAAAGTTGCAAAACAGGTCTGACGCCTATTATTAATGACACAAAGATTTAGATAACTTGAATAAACTCTGATGAAACACCAGTACATTGATTTGATACACTGATAAGTACATTTTCCATTAACGTACAAATCAGTTTTTCCTCTAATTGCCAAACATGCGGTTCGTTTATACTGTGCTCTTCATCTTGACAGTGATACTTATTTCTATTGGTAAATATAATGCTATACTAAATTCATAATCTTAGAAACGTTTCCAAGCTTTTCGAAAATAAAAATATTTGCATCGCAATATGCATTCTGTCGTAATTGTTATTCTTTTTCAAACGCTATTTGAGTTTGTACAAAATGAATAGGCATTTAATCTGAAAAGTTAATTATTCAGAATAGTAATTTGAGCTGTGGGAAGACCTAAAACATTGGATAAACCTTTCCATCAACAGTTTATTATTGCAAATCTATGAAAACCTATCAAGACCAGAACTTCTTATATCCTATAAGTTACAATGTCCGATATTTGTATCGAATAGGATTTGAAGCATGTCTGATGCGGCTTAGAAATACTATAATGAAAAAATGTAAGCATTACTACAAAACAACTTTATGCTGCTATCAGAACATATCAGCTCGGTACTCTTGTAGATTATGATCAGTGATACACAAAAGTTTATTCTTAAAAAAGAAAGTTAATCGTCTGTTTCTTCTTGCAGAACTAAGTTCACAGTTTGATTATTTGCCTGATGGCGCTCCTTTTCATGATGTTTTTCACGGCGGCCCATCTTCTTCTTCTGGAAGAAAAAATTCTCCCACCAGGGCTGTTTCTCCCGCCAGTTCTCCTCGTGGAAGGTCCAGGTCTCCTTCTGCCAGCAATATCGCTCGACCTACCGAGGATCCTTTTTCTGACGTGCTTGGGTATAGACTTGACCAGCTTCAATTTATTCGGCTTATTACAAAAAAAAATCGAAATCGGGTTTTTGAGCTTCAAAGGTACACTTTCCCCACGGATAAGGGAATTAAATTACTCGAAAGACTTAGTGTCTATCGGCCCGTGCCACCCCAAGAACAAATTGTACTATCAACATCTGTTGGTGACGTCTTTGCCATATTGACAAGTAATAATACACTTGCTGGAATATATAGACATAATATTCATAAAAATCGTAAAGGGCGGACAAAAATAAACATAGAAAGCGGCATAATTACCCCATTGACCCCAGATGAAATCGAGGAAATTCCGGTAGGCCCCACCCGCCGCATCACATATTATTTCAAAGTAGAGCATGTAAACCACAATGTTAGGTAAGTTACTTTTTGAAATAAACTAATTATTGTGACGTCAAATTTTTTCTCAATTTTGCAGTCAACCATTTTCGTAAAATATTCTCTTTTCTAAATGTCTTTTACAATAATTCGAATTTTTTCTGGAATTTTTCGAGACTACAAAACTTCAGAAAATATTCAAATTATTTTGAAAGATATTTAGAAGATATTTAGAAGAGATAATTGAAAAAGATTTGAACATTATAAAAGTTTTTCAAAGTTTTGAAAATATACAAAGACAATTTTAAACTTAAAATTTCTTCAAAAAAATTTCTGAGAATGTAACATTTTGAAGATTCGAAACCAACAAAGTAGAAGTTTCTAAAGAATTCTTCGAGGTTTGAAGAAGATGCACTTCTTTCCAAAGATTTATGGGAGCATTTCGAATCCATTTATAATTAAAGACATTATTCAAAAACTTTATGAAAGAATCCAAAAAATTTCTAAAATTGGTAAAAAGGAATCTGGGAGATTTTCCGATTTTTTCTTCATTTTACAGAATTTTCTCAAATTTTTAGGGAAAGTTATAATTATTTTGAATTATATTAGAAATTTTATTACAAATTTCAAAAATAGTCTAAAATTCGGAAAGGTTGAAAAAAACTTAAAATACAATGTAGATTCTTGAAGGCTGAAATAGAATTCAGAAGTCTTTTTGAAATTTGAAAAAAGTTTCGAGATGGTGAAAAAATGATCTTAACCCGAATCCGCCCAAAAAAATTTTTTTTCTTCCATCAAAATCTGAAACAGGGAATAACCTCCTTAGCCCAAGGTTGCCAACTTACACTACACAGCAGCGGATTGGGTTAAGGGACTTTGGGATATCAAAAGTCAATGCTTATTGAAAAAAAATTAATTTTACTGAAATATTTTAAAAGATCTTGAAACTTTACGAAAGATATCCAAAATTATCAAAAACGAATTATAACATTGTTGTCAAAAAGCTGATTCACATTACACTGATTATACTTATTTTATATAATAAATTCAAAAGTTTTAAATTAGAATCTCCAACCAATTCCCTTCAATAAAGAATAATAGAAGACCTTATGCGGATTGAGAAACACTTATGCTTATTTAATGACACAGGTCTTCTCCTGACGAAGCTTCTCTTCGTGCAGCAAGGCCCAGGTCTCCAGTTACCAGGTGCATGGATCAACCTACCAGGCTTCCTTCTTCTGACGGAAATGGATATGGACTTGACCAACTTCAGTTTATTCTGCTCACTTCCTTAAAAAATCCGAACCGGGGATTCGAACTTCGAAAATACACTTTTCCTGCAGATGAAGAAATTTTATTACTCGAAGGAATGAATCAATATGGGCCGGTGCCAAAGCAAGAACACATTGTATTATCAACATTTGTTGGTGAAGTCTTTGCAATATTGGAGAGCAGTGACTATCTTGCTGGAATATATGCATATGATCGTCGCACTCGCACCAAACTTCGGGTAAAAATAAACATGCAGGGTGGAACGACTACCCCTTTGACCGCAGATGAAAGAGGGGAAGTTCCAGTAGGCCGATTGCGTCCCATCTCTATTAATTTCAGAGTGCAGCATGTGAAACACAATCATCCACCTTATTAAATCAGTTAAAAGAATGTTTGAACGATGACCCCATTGACCATAGAAGGAACAAGGGAGTTCCGGTAGGCCCTGTTTGCCCCATCTCGAGTAATTTTAGAGTGCAGCATGTAGAATACAATCATCCGCGTCATTAAATCAGTTTAAAAAATGCAAAGGGAGAAAGGTCACTGTAAACTGACACAGTCCGCGTAGAGCTGATTAGTGACACACTAACCCACAAACAAATAATATGTCAGGTCTCACCAGCCCATCATAATCAGCAGATTAGTCATTACCTTTTTCAATTTCCCATACTACCATCGCCTTTTTTTCGGGACGTGAAAACCATTTACAACAGTTTGCTGGAAAATGTATCCTTTTTATTTAAACAGTCAACGCGTTTATTGAATGGTTATGCATTTAGTTGAAAATTTTTCTTTTTGATAGTTAGGAATTCTTCCGGTTCAATGATTAATCTCATTGTCTCATAATCCAACTTGGAGCAAAATATTTTTCAAGAATAGTTTTAGTGAAATAGTTATCATGAATAAGCCCTGAATACATATTACTCCATCGACGACGTTTCTTCTTTGTCGTCTTAAAATGGACGGCGATAGTCAGCTACGGTTTACACATTTAGATAATAAGAAATGGTTTCATAGAAACTCAGATAATATTCATGAAAGAAAAAAGTGCATCTGAAGATTTTACGTATCTATGAATCTTAAATATCTTAGAAAATTTCTACAACTTTTTATTCGCTGATCCGTATGAGGTAGGTAACTGTTGCCTTATGGATCTTGTTATTTAAATATTGTTAGTCAGGTGCTGTTATACTTTAATTCGTAATATTCCTTAAATCTTTAGTGAAACATAGCGTTTGTGTTTGAGAAATTGATTTTAAACATAAATTATCTGAGTTTCTCAAGGTGAATTAGCACGCACGTGCGAGAGCTCAACTTGTACTGCGAAATACATTATTTTCATAGTTTTCAAAATTTATTATCTCAACAAGCCTCGGCAGAATCTATATACGCGATTGATGCACGGGAAGGGGAGAATGCAAACATTTCAGAACAATGTATAAAAACAAATTATCAGCATATTAATTAGTTTGCTCTGCTCTCAACATTCTGCGTTAATCAGTTGTGGGAAGGTAACCCTGGTTTAAATGAAAATTGCTAAGACAAATGTTAATTAAGGTCAACATTTTTTTTTTAATTCGTTCCCAAAACTTAAATAACAGAGCACATTTTATAACAAAAAATTACTTTTTTTGGTTCCTCTCACAAGGACCTGCTTCCTTGAAAATGTATAAGGGAGCCTAACATAAGATAACAGCTTTGCCAATGAAAAAGTTCCTCTTTCTGTTCCATTATTTTTTCAACATCACGAAGTGTGAATTATTTCTAACTTCTGTAACATTTATTTATTTAAAAAAATGGATAAAAGGTTTTCGAAAAAAAAACCTTGTCTGTTGCGTTCCTTGATGGAAAAACTATGAACTATTTTGTTAAAATGTCATCCTTTTTGGTTGAATAATCAACAGTTTTGTTGAAAATTTGCGCCCTTGAGTTGAAAATTCGAGTATCTTCGTAGAAAATTGAACTCCTGCTTGAAACTCATATTTTGATCTCAAAAGATCAAACTGAAATCCTTTTCAGATAAAAATAAAAAAAAAAAAAATTTCTTGAAATTTTTCTCCTTGATTCAAAAATTCATCTGTTTTACTAAAGATTTCATAATTCTTAGATAAAAATGCACCTCTTTGGTTGAAATGTTATCTATTTTATCCAACACTTATATTTCTCCATAAAAAATTTAACTACCTGTGTGAAAGTTGAACTAGTTCTTAAAAGCTTGTTTTTTTTTTAATGAAGCCTTATCTCTTTTGTGTAATATTCAACTATTTGGTCGAGAGCTACTTTTTTGCTGAAAATTCGTATGTTTTGGTTGAAACTTTAATTTTGGTACAAAAAATTCATTTTTAGCTTGTTGGTTGAACGATTTAGATACAATTTTTTTTGTAGGGCTGAAAAATCTTTATTCCTTGAAAATTCGTCTTTTTGGTATTACAATTCATTTTTCTAATGAAACTCCATCCTTTTGGTTGGAATATCAACTATTGTACTTCTTTGTTGAGAATTCACCATTTACGGTTGGAAATTCAATCCTGCTCTCAATTTGTCTATTTTATCGCAAATTCAAGTATTTCATATTGACTTGCCCGACTCCCCGCAAGAATCCCTACACTCGTTCTCCCCGTCTCCCTCCTGACAATATAATTAGGCGTGTCTCTTGCCAACCCCAAATTCCACTTTACATACCTCTCCTGAGTTCTATTCACCTCTTCACTTTCCTTCCACCCCCACACCTCTACTCCATACAATAGCACACTGATCACTAGTGAGCCAAACCATTTCATTCTCCTTACGAAATCATCTGCGAATAACTTCTTTCCCAACCCCCACACATGCCTCATCACCACATTTGCCCTCCTCACTCTTCCTTTTATGCGACCATCCACTCCCCCATTCTCCGGAACACGAAGCCCAGGTACAAAAACTCTTTCACCTCCTGCACCGCCTTTCCCTTCCACTTCCACTCCCTTCCCTTATCCCTTCCCCCTCCTTTTCTGAACACCATAACCCTAGACTTCTCAGCATTCAGCTCTAACCCCTTCTTATCCAAGTATCTTCCAAACCTCTTCGTCGTCTTTCTTAAGGCCTTTTCGCTTCCTGCCAGCAACACTATGTCATCTGCATACGCTAGAGACAAAATTCTAACCCCTCCTATTCTGACTCCTCCTACCACCCCGGGCTCCAGCTTACTTTCCATATCCGCAATTAAAATCGCAGGAAGCATTGAGCTGAGCGAACACCCTTGCCTTAAACCCCTATCCATCCACAATCCCTCCGATATCCCCCACCCCCCCTTCCTCTTACCTTATCTTTGGTTTCTTCAGAAATCTCCCGTATTCTCTTGATCAGGCCATTCTCCACTCCTCTATCCTTCATCGCCTCCCACAACCTTCCCCTATCGACCGAAAGAGACGCACCTTTGAGATCCACAAAGAAGAGATCCGCCTGCATCTTCGGCAATATTCCTTTCCCCCCGACATCCTTCCGCAGACTCTCCGCCACCACCATCGCGTATACTTTATATGCCGTATTCATGAGCGTAATCACTCTGCAATTTTCCTGTTCATCCGTATCTCCTTTCTTATACAGTGGCACTATTAACCCTTGTCTTCACACTCCTGAGAATCCCTCGCCCTCTATACTTCTTTCGCTAACTCCTTCAGCCTCTCCCTGCCTTTGTGTACTAAGCAGCCATGTTTTTCTCTGTACCCCGTCCAGCTCTGTTGCTTTTGACCTTCTTAACTTCATTATCTGCTTCTCTATATCTTCGTCATTGAACTCATCCATCTCTGCCTCCCTCGTTCTTCCACTCCCACATTCCCTCTTCCTTGAATCTGAGCCCTCAAATGATTCTTCAAGATACTCCCTCCATTCCTCACTCCCTACCTTCTCGGTAACCATCACACTACTCTTCCTAAACCTATTTATCATCTGTCTTATTATTTCCTAACTCATCTTCCAGATCTTTCTCCTTTTCCTGTTCTTTCTTCTTACACGTCAATCTCAACCCCTTCCTCATTCGTACGTACTCCTTCTTCTTCCCACTTCTTGTACTTCCGCTTCACCATGCTTTTCATCTTTTTACATTCCCTTTGCCACCACGGCTTCACCAGTAATTTTTTCTTCTTTCTAAATACCTTTATTTGCACGCAACCTTCCACCTTCTCTTCTAGATCCTCCCATTTCTCTTCCACCGACTGCCCTTTAAAGCGTACCTTTCCCAACTGCTCCTGATACTTCGCTTTTGCCTCCCTTATCCAGGTCACCCTCTCCCATATCGAGACTTCTTCCCCACCTTGTCTTCCGCCACCCTCCTCTCTCATCCACAGACTTAATGACTGATGATCTGATTTCACCCTCCCCTTTACTGCGAATTTGTCTGTCCCCTCCCATCCTTGCATATTCATGACCATATAGTCTAACACCGATATCCCCACCTTACGTACATATGTGTATTCTTCCTGTTCGTCGCCAGTTACCATACCATTCGCCAACGCCCAGTCTCTATCCTCCATCCATTCCCTTAGAATCTGCCCCTCCTTATTTATTATCTTATCCTTCTACTTTCTTTCGAAGCTCTCCCCTTGCCTGTAAATGCCGCGTAACTCCTCCCCCGTCTTCGCATTGAAATCCCACCACAGTACCACCTTACCCTCCTCTCTTCTGCCTAGCAAGTCTTCCACCCTCTCTTTAATCCTTTCCATTCTATTCTTATTGTACACTGTCATAAACTCACACGTTACCCCTCCTATTAATACTTCCCCATTAGCACTCCCTCCCCTCTTTCTCTTCATAAGCTTCTTCCTAAAATCCTTCTCTTACCCCTGTTGTAATTACCCCACTAGCCCTTCCTTTCTTCTCCACTCTGACCGCCTCCTGAAGTCTCTACCTATACCCACTTGGTAGCTTTGGCTCTATTCTATCCCATTCCTTTCTTACTACACACGTCTCTACTAGTCACACAAAATCTAATTCATGGATATACCTCCAGAACCCCTCATCCTTCTTCTTTACCCCTGCTACGTTCCAATACAGCCCCTCCACTACTCCTATACCCTGCATTACCGCCACCTCCTACTTGCTACGAAACAAATCCCCCTGTACTTCCTTCAACACCTCTTTCTCCTCATCCCATACCCACATTTTCTCGTATACTTTTATTTTTCGATATCCTACTTTCGCCGGTCTTCATTCACTCCTCTCCCTCCTAGCCCTGCCTTTCAGCATTGTCTGCACATCCCTTTCCTTTCTCGCTAAATCGTTATCAATGAAAAATCCCTTATCCTTTATCCTATTCTTATTTCGCATTACCCCCAACTTTCCTTTTCAGCTCTTCAACTCCACCACTGCCACTTCCTTTCCCTTTTTCTCCTCCAACCTAACATTTTCCAGCATGCCTTCAACCCACCCTATACTCTGTAGCACCGCTTTCACGCCCATTCTTCCTTCCTGGCTATTTAGTTCCAACCCTCTTATCACAATATTATTCCTGCTGCCTGCCTTCTCTGTTCTCTCCATTCACAACTCCATTGCCCTGAACCTCTCCCTATCTGCCCTCTCCACCTTTTTATTCCTACGCTCTCGCATTTTCTGTTCTATCATATTCTGTAACTTCTCCCGAATACCTTTGATCTCGCTACCCCTACCTCCGTCTCCTATTTCCATTTCCCCCTCCACCTTCTCAAGCCTTTTTTCTGTCCCTTCCTTCAACACCCTAATTTCTTCTTCCATCTGCTTCATTTTAACTTCTTTTTCTTCCCTTTCTCCCTCTAACCCTCTTAATCTCTCCCTCAGCTCATTCACTACCTTCCTCCATTTCTCACCTCTGTTTCTCAAGTTCTCCCTCTTGCCTTTCATCTGCTCCTGCGTCCCCCTCACGTCCTCCCTCAGTCCCCTGATTTCGCCTTTCAGCATTTCAAGAGCCAGCCTTCCTGAATTTTCCTCCATTTTTGAGGGGGGTGGGGGAGGATGACCTACGAGTTCTCCCGCTTTTTTTAAACAGACTCGCGCCACTCGACGCCGAACCGCACGCTGTTGGCCGTCGAGGCACGTGGAAAATTTTCTCGCCGTCAAATTTACTACCGGCACTGCCAGCACTCTCACTGCCCACCTTTCGCTCGGCCGTCGCTAAATGGGGCCTCTCCATGCAGTACCCTCCGCCACCAACAGATGTCTCTAAAGATTGCTGTCAAATAGAAATTTAAGCGCAGATAAAAATGTAACACGAATCATTGAAATAATATAATGAAAAAAACAAATGCATTACTACAAAACAATTTTATGCTGTAAATAGAACGTATCAGCTCGGCACTCTTGTAGATTATTATTAGTAATAGACAAACATTTATTCTTAAACAAAATGTAATCGTCTGTTTCTTCTGGCAGAATCGAGTTCACAATTTGATGGTTTGCCCATTGACGCCCCTTTTCCTGCTGTGCAAGGTCTAGGTCTCCTTCTGCCAGCAATATAGTTCCACCTACCAGCGTTTCTTCTCCTGACGTGCTTGGATATGGACTTGACCAGCTTCAATTCATTCGACTTATTCCCAAAAGAAATTTGAATCGGCTTTTCAAACTTGGAAAGTACACTTTTCTTTCGGATAAACAAATTAAATTAACCGAAGGGCGACATAAATATATACCCGTGCCAACCCAAGAACAAACTGTTTTATCAACATCTGATGGTGATGTCTTTGGAATATTGACGAGTACCAATACACTTGCTGGAATTTATAAAAATGAACCCAGCAACAAGCGTAAAGTACGGGCAAAAATAAACATGGAAAGCGGCATCGTTACCCTGTTGACACCAGATGAAGTCCAGGAAATTCCAGTAGGTCCGCTTCGCCGTATCTCGAATGATTATAGAGCAGAGCATCTGAACCACAATGATGGGTAAGATACTTTTCAAAATAAGCTAATTATCGTGACGTCAAATTTTTATTTAATTTAGTAGTCGAAGATGCAAACCATCTTATGTGATTCTGATTAGATTTTAAACATTTGGTTCTATTCATTTGAATTACTTTCATCTCATTTTGGTTGGGTATGAGTTTCATCGGATTCTCATGATTTCCCTCAAATTCTTCGAAATTGACTAAAATTCTATTGAAAACTCAGTTTTGTATCCTATATTCTTTAAAATCCTAATGAATTCTTTGAAATTATCTTAAATTTTTTTAAGTTACACTGACTTTTTTACGATTTCCTTAGATTGAAAAATTCTAATGTTAATTCAAAAATGATTTGAACTTTGAAAATATTCTGAGAAATTTTAAACAAAATATAGATTTTTCAAGATTTTGAAATAAAATTGAAAATTGTTTTTTCAAGTTTTAGAAAAAAATTCAAATAAATTTTTCATTTTGATAAACTGTTTTCAAGAAAATATTCAAAAAGATTTTCAATATTTTCCAATGAATTCTTCAAATTAAGAAAAAAGTGACGAAGATTTCGAATCAAACCTTCTTAATTTGGCACGATTACAAAATTTGAGAAAAAATTCAAATTATTTTGAAAGATGTTTAGAAGAAGAGAATATTTAACAAGAATTCGAAACTTTCGAACAGATTTTCTGAATTTCAGAAACATATAAAATATAGTTTTTAACTTAAAATTTCTTGAAGCTAATTTCTGAAAATTTGAAACCAAATACTTACAAGAAGAACGCAATATTTTTCTCAAGATTTGTGAGGCAATTCCAAATATTTTATAATTCAGGACTATATCTAAAGAGAATTTCAAAGAATGCAATGGATTTCCAATACTGGTGAGAAAGAATCTGGAAGGTATTCCGAAATTTTTTTCTTCAATTTCACAGAATTCTTCAAAAGTTGTAGTTAAAATAATAATTTTTTTAGAATATACTTAGGAAATATTTAGGAGATATCAAAAATTATCAAAAACAAATCCGGGAGATACCAAAACATTTCTAGAAATAATTCGAGTCATTTTGAAAGATATTCAAGGATTTTTCAAATTTCGAAGAGAATGGGAATATTTGAAAATGTTCAAAAATCGACAAACTGTTGTTGAAGTTCTGCCAACCACGCGATCAATGATGCTAGCATATTTGAAAAGTGGTGTAACAATATATTTCGATAATGTCGCAATCTTTGTTGTCGAAAAAAAGGGTATGGCTTTTCACTACACACATTTATTTAATATAAATTAAAAATTTTGAAACATACATCTCCAACCAATTGCTTTCAATAAAAAATCATAGAAAACCTTATGCGCATTCAGGAACATTTGTGCTTATTTAATGGCACCCCTATTGATGGCATTTCTCGTGGTAGACAATTTTGTTCGTCTCAAAATTCTTCTTCTTTCTTAAAAAAAAAAAAACATTATCCTGCCAGGTCTTCAGCTGACGAGGCTTCTCTTCGTGCAAGGCCCAGCTCTTCTGATCCAAAGTGTATAGCTCTACCTACCAGGCTTCCTTCTCCTGACGGAAATGGATACGGACTTGACCAACTTCAGTTTATTCGGCTTACTTCCATTACAAATCCGAACCGGATATTCGAACTTCGAAAATACACTTTTCCTGCAGAGAAACGATTTTTATTACACGTAGGACCGAATAAATATGAGCCTTTGCCAAAGCAAGAACACATTGTATTATCAACACTTGATGGTGAAGTTTTTGCAATATTGGAGAACACTAACTACCTTGCTGGAATATATGCATACGTTTCTCGCTTCAACGGTAACGGACGGATAAGAATAAACGTGCAAAATGGAACGACTGCCCCCCTGACAGCAATCGAAGGATTTGAAACTCCAGTAGGCTGCCGTCGCCCCATCTCTTGTAATTACAATGTACAGCATGTAAACCACAATCATCCACGTCATTTAATCAGTGAAAAAAAATGTCAATGAAGAAATTTTTTGATCAAAAGCCGTCTTAAAATAGTACAAGAACCTTGTAATTACAAATGATAATAAAAACTCAATGTATTATGGTGCCGAAGACTTCGATCTCTCCTCAATGCTGCAGCCACTCTTTTTCGGAAAAATATAAAAGAAACTTTGTTTAATTTTCTCACAAAGATATTTTTTGAAGACAATTATCATGTGTTCATAACACAAGACCATAGAAAATGATGGAAGGGTTCCTTAAACCAGACCAAGTGGATTACATGTTTTTTGGGTTGCTGAAACCGAATCCGAAACCTGTTTTGCCACATCACATCAGCGTTTTTTTTTTCTAACCTCATAAAACGGTTTGAAACTATAAAACCAGACAATACCAAACCTCAAGCCATATCACCCTATACCTTCAAAGTTCAATAACCTTGAGATCGATATAACCTATAACCCTAAAACCCATAACCGTAAAATGTATAACTACAAAAATCATGAATCTCAAATCCCAATAAACCACAAACCCATAATGCAGCAAAAAAAAAAAACGAATAAAATTACACGCAAATTTCAAACCTCAATCTCGGAGAGTTTTAGATTTACAACTCCATACGTCCATCACTTTATAACCTCAAAAGCTATGAGCTCTATAACCCTCAAGTCCCATAACACTTAAGGCAAGATTAGAGTTCCACCCACTAAAGGCAAGATCTACTGGTGATCCAGCCACTTAACTCAAGTTCAGGGTTTCAGCCACTTGAGGCAAGTTCAGGGTTCCAGCCACTTAAGGCAAGATCAGTCAGTTCCAGCCACCTGAGGCAAGATCTTAGCTCTCCAGTCACTTAAGGCAAGAGGTATTATGAATGCAACCACTTAGGGCAAAATCTAGTGCTGATACAGCCACTGAAGGCAAGATCTAGTGGTGATACAGCAACTTAAGGCAAGATGTAGTGGTGATCGAGCCACTGAAGGCAAGATCTAGTGATGATCTAACCAATTAAGGGAAGATCAGTCTGAGTTCCAACCACTTAAGGCAAGATCAGAGTTCCAGCCACTGAAGGCCAGATCTTAGCCCTCCAGCCAATTGCCTTAAGTGGCTGGATGTTCAATAGATCTTGCCTCAAGTGGCTGGATCGCCACCAGATTTTGCCTTTTGTGGCTAGAACTCTGATCTTCCCTAAAGTTACTGAAACTCTTATCTTGCCTTAAGTGGCTGGAACTCAGACTGATATAACCACAAGTGTTCAGATCTCCACTAGATCTAGCCTCAAGTGGCTAAAACTCTGATCTTCCCTTAATCGGCTAGAACTTTGATCTCACCTCAAGTGGCTGAAACTCATATTTTGCCATAAGTAGCTGAAATTACAATAGATCTTGCCTTACGTGGCTGGAGGGTTGAGATCTTGCCTCAAGTGGCAGGAAATGACTGATCTCGCCTTGAATCCTGGACCACAACTAGATCCTGCCTTAAGTGGCTGGATCACCACTAGATCTTGCCTTAAGTGGCTGGAACTCGTACTGATCTTCCGGAAGTTGTTGGAACACAGACTGATCTTGCCTTAAGTGGCTGTATCATCACTAGATCTGGCCTTAAGTAGCTGGATTACCACTAGATCTTGCCTTAAGTAGCTACAACTCTAATCTTTCCTTAATTGGCTAGAACTCTGATCTTACCTTAAGTGGGTGGAACTCTAATCTTGCCTGAAGTGATTGGAATTGCAATAGATCTTACCTTACCTATCTGGATCACCAATAGATCTTTCCCTAAGCGGCTAGAACTCTAATCATGCCTTAAGTGGCTGGAACTGACTCATCTTGCCTTAAGTGGGTGGATCACAACTAGATCTTGTCTTAAGTGGCTAGAACTCTGATTTTTCCTTAAGTAGCTGGAACTCTAATATTGCCTTAAGTGTTTTGGGATTTGAAATTCATGAGTTTTGAGGTTATAAATTTTGAGGTTATGGGTTTAAGTGTTATAGGTTATATCGATCTCATAGTTATTGAGCTTTGAAGATATAGAGTTATATGGCTTATGGGTTGATATTGTTGGGTTTTATAGTTTCAAACAGTGTTTGTATATAAAGAAGAGGAATATCAATAAAAAAGGTGCATGTAAATATCCAAATTTGTCGAAACATTGTTAAAGAAATACGTGCTGTCTGTTTTTCATTAAAAAGCTATATGTTTGAACATGTGAGTAATGTTTACACGATATTTTGAAACAAGTTAAATCATTTATTAAATTATTCTTTCGTGTCAGTAAGATATGGTTGAACAAACTTTTATTTTCGTAATATTAATATCTTTATGGATGCCAAGTTTTTTACGTATCTGATACCCTTAACTGTCTCAGAAAATTTCGACAACTTTTCGTTTGCTGATCCGTAGGAGATAGCAGTTGCCTAATGAGCGCTTCTTATTTAAATATTGTTAGTAAAATCCTGGTATACTTTAATTTTTAATATACTTCAAATCTTCAATCAAACATCGCGTTTATGTTTGAGAAACTTACATGTGTAATTGATTGTGGCACGTTTCTCAAGGTGGTATGATAAATGAACATACGGTTACACTAAACATAAATTATCTGATTTTCTCAAGGCAAAATAACTTCACACATCCGAGAGTGAAACTTCTACGAAATACATTATTTTCATAGTGATTGAAATTTCTCATCTCAGCAGGAAAACACAAACATTTCAGAACAATACATAAACGCAAAACATCAGAATATTAATTAGTTTTGCTGCTCTTGAACATTTTGTGTTAATCAGTTCTTCCTACATTTTGAAAAATGAGGCACCTTCTTAGTCAGCTCTTAACTCTGGAGGTTATTTTTCATCTTATTGGTGAGTAACAATTAGTACAATCTCCTCATAGTTTTGTAGTCAGTATGCTGAAACATCTATTATATATTATTGAATATAAAATGATATGTAAACTCTTTGATAAAAAAGAAAAAAAAAAAAAAAAAAAACTATAAACCCTATGTTATTATTATTGATATCACTACTTTGCTACTAAGGTGGAATAATTGGATATGTTTGGATGACCTAATGATGCCAATCAGTGTTTTATAGTTTTTCCAAATGAAAATATTGTACCTCAGAAATATTGTACGATTATGAAAACGTTATATTGTTAGAGGTGACGCAACCGATTTAGAAGTTTCACAATACACTTCTATCACTGTGCAAATAAAACTAAAAATATGTGTTACGAAGATTTTTTTCATTGGCATTAGGGTCGATAATGTTCATTCGTTTTGTGTTCTGCAATTAATTTTTAAAAAGATAAATAATTTTCAAGTAAATTAACGTCAGATTTTCTTCGTTTTCTCCCGGACTGACTCACTGGACTTGTAAGTAAGGTTAAGTGAATCACTCCTATCTTATACCCTTTTATTGATTTAAATTCATTATATTGTATGTTTAAAAAAAAAAAAAAAAAATTCTTCATAACTTTGTAATTTTGATAAATTTTACAGTCAGTAATGTAGTGCATTTCAACCACAGATAGGGGTTGAAACTTAATATAACTGCAAACATCATCAAATTTACAAACTTATAATATGTACTAGTTCTCGTAAGATCACTGAAGTTAAGCAGTCTTGGGCGCGGTTAGTACTTGGATGCGTGACCGTTCGGGAATACGTGCTGTCGGCCGTCCGGGATGAAACATAGAAAATCTAATATCAATTAAATTAAAAATAGATATCTTTTTTAAAACTAATTGAAGAACACAAAACAAATGAACATGGTTGACCCTAATGCCAATAAAAAAATCTTCTGCACACTTATAATATTTGGGTCAATTAATAACGATATTTTTCGAAAAAACAGCAGAGCTGGCGTCTAGTAAAAGTTAAGAATGTTACACAATCGCTCTCTTTCTTGAACTTTTCCCAATTAGGTTTCCTATTCATTGAAATAAATAAAATTCGTTATATTTGGGAATTTCGCTTTTTTACAGAAATTTCATCAGCTTCTTCATCACCTCCCAAAACAAGAGACTTCCTGAAAAATTTTGGAAGAAGCGGTCAGCATTCGAATCATGAAGGTAACCCTGGTAATTACTTTTTTGAAAATTTGTACAGGATGTATAGCTTCTGCGACATTTATTCATTAAAAAATATATTAGAGGTTCTGGTCGAAGTGAAACCTTGTCTGTTGCCTTCTTTGATGGAAAAACTACCCGAAAAAGTTTCTGAAACATGAATTGCAATAATTGAACCTCAACCAGTGCATTATTTTTTGACAATAATGAAAAGTGTTAATAATTTCTAACTAAAAACCTGCATGTTCCGCTTTCGGATGCAAAAACGACCAACAAATTCTGAAACATAAATTGCAACGATGCCATAACAGGAAGTTCATTATTTTCTTGGATTCATTATTAGTGAAAACGATTTCTAACTGCTGTGAAATTCATTATTAGAAAAAAATAAGTGAGGGGCTCTTGACAAAAACGCAATCTTGCATCTTATGTTTCTTCAAGAAAAGAATACCCAAACAATTTTTAAACCGAAATTTTAACGATGCCACAATAAATAGTAGATTATTTTTTCAAATTTATAAATTCTCTAACATCTATTAATTTAAAAGAATAGATAAGAAGTTATCGACAAAGTAAGACCTTGTCTGCTGCGTTCCTTGATGGAAAAACTATAAACTGTTTTGATAAAAAGTCATCCTTTTTGGTTGAATATTCAACAGTTTTGTTCAAAAATTTGTCCTTTTGAGTTGCAAATTCAAGCAACTTTGTAGAAAATTTACTTCTTGTTTGAAACTCACATTTTGATGTTGAAAAGTCAAACTCTTGCTTTCGTTATTCAAATATATTAACTGCCTCAAAACATTTCTACAACCTTTTTATTTGCTGATCCGTAAGAGATAAATCTTGCCTAATGGGTGCTTGTGATCAAAATATTGTTAGCCGAATGATGTTATGCTTTAATTTGTGGTATTTGTTAAATCTTTCATCATACATCGCGTTTGCGTTTGAGAAACTTACATGTGTCATTGATAATTTAAAAACCATTGAATTTGAACTTATAGAAATGTCTTAATTTCAGGGTAATTTCAGCTCTAATTTCAGGTAGCTTGTTGTATGTCGAACATGCAAATTGAGAACCTCGGTAATACAAGCAATTGGCCTACGTGATCTTTCACTCAAGTTTTCAATACGAAACCTTGAGTGAAGGTCCTACGTGACAAATTGCCGATACTCGAGATTTGAAACGACGAGTTTGCTCACCCTTCGTAAACATCTATTCTGTGCCGCTCTTTAATGGGCCGGTAATTGCCGGAAAATTTCCCCGCTTAAGCGTCGACAGACTGCCAACACGTGCCCAGGCCGTGTTTATGGAAAACTTTCGGCAGGCCGAAAGTCACGTACGCCCTCGTCTGCATTTCCATTTCCAAGCGCGCGCCTTCCAACTCTATTTCTCTCCCTTTCGACCCTTCTCTCCTTCTCTCTCTGAGACGCGCGGCCATACAACCGGGGAACTCAACGGTATTATTGAACAAGCATTTTGGAAGTTAATTAATTTCCTAAAATGCTTGTTTAAATAAAAGAGGATTACTGGCAACTTAAGGAAGCGCTAAAAAGTTACACAAATAATTACGGGAACTTCTGAAAGGTCCCGAGCGTACCCCGTCAACACCGGGTACCCCTCGGGAGCGTACGACGCCCGTTTCTCACACAGAGGAAGAGGTGTTAGGAAGCCCGGATTACGACGTCGTGTTCCTGTCTGCCAACAGGACGCCCGAGATTTTCTCGCCGTCACTGTTGCGGACTCCACCACGGAAACGCCCCCGGTTCACCGACAGTGTACGTCGGGACTTACGGTCCTTCAGTAATTCAGCTGAATAAATAATACTTTGTACGACGACGCCTCATGGCGGAATAAATGATAACTCTTTACGACGACGCTCATTCGGCTAAATAAATGACCATGTACGCGGATTAAATAAAACCATTTTGTACAACGACACCTATTCAGCAGAATAATTAAATGATTCTTTTATCTTGTATGGCGACGCCTTCCGCGGACTAAAAAAAAAAAGGTCACCGCGGGGTGACTCAACACACCAAACACACACAAAATCGGTGCACTCACCGTACAGCAGCGTATGCTCTGTTTCTCCTTCGCATGGACGGGCTAACGGCGTGGAGGAAGCTCGTAAAGGGAGAAATAACGAAGGTATACCCAGGCTGTGGTGACTCAATGCTTTAGAAGCGACCGCGTATATTCGAAGGTGGCGCCATCAAACGAGCCCGCAAGTTTTTAAGATAAGATAATAGATGGTTGAGGTTATATGCAGATGATTTGTAGACAACCTAATTAAAAAACTTAATAAATTGAAAAAAAACCAATAGAAAACCAAATAGAAATACTTAAATAATTACTGAAATAATTATTTACGTATTTCTGTTTGTTTTTCAATTGGTGTTTTCATGAAAACGCGTTTTAGGGAAAAACGAAAGATAATGGAAGAATGCTTGAGAGAAGTTTCAAAGATTATAATATCTTTGGCAGTTTTTATTTAAAACGCGTAATCATTCTTATGAATGAATGTTATTCGTAAATAATCCTGCTCCATCTCTTAGTTTTTTCCGCCTGTGTACTGCAACGATAATAATCAGGTCGAAAATGACAACAAATTACATATCGGCTCTCAAACACTTCTTTACAGGTAAGCACAGGTTAGGTTTGTGTAAATTCGGACATGTGTTGACGTTCGGTAAACCACGAAGGAGTAAGAGAGATAGATGAAACGTGGACCCCTCAGCGACGTGTAGCGGGGGAAGACCTACAGAGCCATCTAACGAGCCAGCAAAACAGGACCAGAATATGTGCGATCGCGGTTGCCTATCTTAGTGACCACAGCCTGAGTATACCTCCCGCCGCCCACTAGCCAGAAGGATGTCCCGCGGGACATGCGAGCGTTTGACGCTTGGCTCGCTGAACGCGCACGGGAATGCGCCGCCTCTCAGACACACAGGCCCGTTTGAATCCTCTCTCTCTCTTCCCCTCTCGTACGAGGGACGGCGATCGCCGAGCCTAGAACCGTTGCTTCCGCAACTCACTGCCCCCCCCCCTTCTCACTACGCCCCGTGGTCTACCCCCCCCCCCCTCCGTAAGCTTTCATAGCCGGGGTAGAAAACAAGTCTATCAAAATCTATCAAAATCTATCAGAACATTTGATGGACATTTTTATCAAAATCTATCAACCCCTATGCTGCACCATGGTGGTTATTTCTATCTAATTTCTTCCCTTCCGTAATTGCTAACTGTTCTATCAAAAGTTTCTTATTGATATTCCATAAAATAATCATGGATAAGACTTATATTAAATCTTATGTTTCGGAATGCAAGAAGTTTTTATGAAATGCTCTTCGCATGGGAATCTAATGCTTTTCTATCAATAGTTGTAGTGCGAATATATTCGACGAGAAATCTTACACTTTCTCATCAAAAACTTCTCACTTGAACTCCAGAAAATCTTTTCCATTCAGGATTTTCATCGAATCCTACGTATCAGAATTTTTTAAGTTTCTCTCAAATGATCTTGTATTTCAGAATTTGCGTAGCAATCTGGATATAAAGCCTGTAACATTTCTTATTGTCTTATTTTATTATCTCAAGATGTTGGTAGAAAATAAATGTATTAAATTTTCATTTTGTGGTTTATCGAAGGTGTCGCCATTAGGTTCCGGGGTTGCGAACAATAAAAACCCGTGGAGATATGAATAGATTTAAAAAATATATGTATAAAGAAATTACAATCACGAATTTATATTTCTAAATAATTTGCTACGACGAGTGTCCCTGACGTGGATTCCTTTAAAAAAATTATTAATTGATATTAGAAATATAATTTACTCGAGAAAGAAATTTACTTGATTTTTCTGACAATGCTCAGTTTTGCATTTATTGCATTGGCCAGAAAAATCGGTGCTCCAAACCTTTGATTGGCTTTGGAGTGCGATTCATTAGATTCAATTGTTATTACGGAAATTGTTAAAAAAGGATACTTCTAAGTAGTGGTTGAGCACCTTGGCTTTCTTCCAATATTGATCCTAACAGGTTTAAATTTGAAACATTAATTTTGTTTAAGATTGTTGAAGCACATTTGTTGTACATTCATCCTACATTCATCCATTTGCTCTTACGAGGAAAAATGCGCGCGAACGAACATTGTAGTAAAAAAGAACAAAATGGATCCCAGTAGCTCCGAAATATTCAACAAAAAAAACTTGGGTCAGCCAGGAGACGGGTGAACCAATCTCAAGGAAAGCTTACAATTGAATTTTGAAGTAACCAGCTATAACTGTGCCTTTAGAAAAAGCAAGTATTACTCTCATTCACATCACCTTCCGAGCCACAATGCGCGCGAACGAACATTGCCGAAGGAAAGGTTGCTGTAAATTTGAATAGCTTGGGAATGCCTTGTATACAAATCTTGGGCGAGCCAAGAGATGGGCGAACCAATCAAAGGCAAACCTTCTACTTTGATTACTAAACACCTAGTTACTATTATTTTATAATTTATCATCTGATATAGAATGACTTCAAAATAACACTGAATAGTGCATCTACCAAGAATGCTTAATTACTTTGAAACAAAAAGAGCACTGCTCTGCACTAAATTCTCCATTGATAAACAAAAGAAGTTGATTTTAAACACTTGAATCCATCGCGTGTGACAGGTACCTCTATTCCTCCTGTAAGAGCACTCTCATATGGAGGGTCAACCCAAAGACGACTTCATCTAAACGAATGTCGAGACCGAAGTCGAACGAGGTGAGACCCGTCTCCCAGTGAACTAGCTCTCAGCGCGCGTTGAGCGTACTATGCTGCTATTGGTTGGCAGTCCTCCACTCTGCTCGATGGAGAGGGGTCCTAGTACCGATTACCTTGTGCGGTGTTCACCGCGCTGGATGGTTTAGCTAGATATTCTATGCTATAGTGTAGAAACAAAAACGATACCTAAATTCATAATATGAGTTTCACTTGCACGTACAAATTGAAGGAATCAATATCTATCACAAATGAAGATTAAAAATGATTTTGGCTTCTTTCGACTCTCGATCTCTAGGAAAGAAAATTTGATTTGATTGATATCAGAAGTAGAAAGTTTTCCAAATTAAAACTTCGAAGATTTGAAATTGACTTTCACAAACTAATTTTCACATTCTTCAAATATGAAAGCTTTATGCTAGAAATCAAATTGTGTCTATAACCTAAAAGGATTTACTGTTCACACACACTTACCCGCTATTCGAGATGGTTTAATTTCAAGCAAATTATTCCAGTTCCATTGTTTTCTATCCTAATTAGTATTATTTTTTAAACTTTATTTTAGTTCTTCCGAAATGTATACCAATTGAAAATGAAAGGTAAGCAATGCCAGACTAGTGGAACAAAATTAAACTAATTGTCTTGCTGGAATATATGCGTCTTTTTATGGCAATAAAAATAAACTTCGGGTAGAAATAAACATGCAATGTGGAACGATTACCCCATTGACCATAGATGAAAGGGGTGAAGTGCCAGTAGGCCACCTCCGCCCAATCTTGAATTATTTTAGAGTGCAGCA
>CAKNXH010064656.1:126259-170950 GCA_932178445.1 Andricus quercusramuli | reverse complement strand
ACCGTTGGAGAAAGAATAGCCGCTGGAGATAAACACCTGGTGAAAAGACTCGCCAAATATTCTGGAAAGGACTGTCGGAGAAAGAATAGCCGCTGGAGACAAACACCTGGTAAGAAGACTCGCCAACTGTTCTGAAAAGGACTGTCGTAGAGAGAATAGCCGCTGGAGACGAACACCTGGAGAAAAGGCTCGCCAACTATTCTGAAAAGGACTGTCGGAGAGAGAACAGCCGCGGGAGACAAATACATGGTGAAAAGACTCGCCATCTATTCTGAAAGGGACTGTCGGAGAAAGAATAGCCGCTGGAGACAAACACCTGCTGAAAAGGCTCGCCAACTATTCTGAAAAGGACTGTCGGAGAGAGAACAGCCGCTAGAGACAAACACCTGGTAAAAAGACTCGCCAACTATTCTGAAAGGGACTGTCGGAGAAAGAATAGCCGCTGGAGACAAACATCTGCTGAAAAGGCTCGCCAACTATTCTGAAAAGGACTGTCGGAGAGAGAACAGCCGCTGGAGACGAACACCTGGTGAAAAGACTCGCTAAATATTCTGAAAAGGACTGTCGGAGAGAACAGCTGCGGGAGACAAATACATGGTAAAAAGACTCGCCAACTATTCTGAAAGGGACTGTCGGAGAAAGAATAGCCGCTGGAGACAAACACCTGGTAAAAAGACTCGCCAACTATTCTGAAAAGGACTATTGGAGAGAGAACAGCCGCTGGAGACAAACACCTGGTCAGAAGACTCGCCAACTATTCTGAAAAGGACTGTGGGAGAGAGAAAGCCGCTGGAGACAAACATCTGGTAAAAAGACTCGCCAACTATTCTGAAAAGGACTGTCGGAGAGAGAACAGCCGCTGGAGACAAACACCTGGTCAAAAGACTCGCCAACTATTCTGAAAAGGACTGTCGGAGAGAGAACAGCCGCTGGAGACAAACACCTGGTAAAAAGACTCGCCAACTATTCTGAAAAGGACTGTCGGAGAGAGAATAGCTGCTAGAAGTGCTGTTGCGTTGTATTCTTAGGTTAATCTTCCTGGAGATTACGGCTTGCAGGTTATTACTATCTCGGGTTAACCTTCCTAGGGTTCGAGTAAAAGATCAAGTGATAGTTTATTGTTAAACCTCGCAGATATTTTTTCTCATGTATTTCAGTATCATCTGAAACTTGAAGTTTCTAAAATTCAAAGAACGATATATCAGCTTGTAAAAACCCGTTCAAAAAAAGTGGGTAGTGGTTTAGGTTAGGATATCTCGGAAACCTAGGGTTACGGAGCAATTCTGAGTTCAGATTTGGATTCAGTGCATCAAATTCCTTCGGGTACACTAGGTCCGATCTGTGGGTGTAAAAATGTGTTCCAGTAATCAATCAATTCAAAGTTATGTCTCTGTATTTTTTTTGTAGGTTCGGCATCTATCTTTACATATGTGTTTCAGAATTGATTTTACTATGAACTTAATTTTATTAGACCTTAGATATAGAAATTTATATTTAAGTAATAATACACCTGAGTTTAATTGAGAAAGGCTCTATGCGTTTCGCCGTGAACTACGGACACATCAGGACTGTAAATACAGAGGAAAAACATCAATCAATAGTCCAGCTATTTTATTTTGAAGACCTTATAAAAATAGGATGCTTACTGCTTTCTAAACATTTCTCTTTTGTTACAACAGTTCCATAATATGGGAACGTTTCAAATGTGCAAAATTATACATGCGAAGAATAATCTGTCTTTAATGATAAGATAGAGTTTTTAGGGTGTGCTTCGCTTGGTAGGTTTAGCTCCCCTTTTATTTATCCATCCGGACGCTTCAGCCTAGCCAGGCTTCGTTTCAGGAATAAATAATATAACATCGGTTTCATTTTCTAAAGTAAACATGTATGGGTGTATACCCCTATAAGACACAAATCTATCTTAACCTGCAGCCCGTACACCCCTTCACAAAACGCGACCTTGGTCTTTTTGACCGGGGCGTCCAATTTCTCCATTTGATCCATTCTTAAATATAATATTACGTAAAGCATGAGGTAATTATAACTTCGGTAAGGCATTGTACCTTGAAGCCATATTATTCTGGCTTTTCCAGCATGTATCGCCTGAATTTACATGGGCCTCGAAATAGCATCAGCATTTCATCAATGCATACTAAATCAAAACCGTCAGAACATTGCTACCAACTGAAGAAGAACGATCTAAACATTTACCTCATCCTCGTTGATTGCTTCTAGGGGGCTACCGGTGTACGGGCTGCAGGTTTAATCTAAGTGACAGTTTTAAGGGTAACTGTGGTGTTTCCGCGTCCATAGGTCCTTGGTTGTTTGTGTCAAGTGTGAGTCTTAACCTAAAGAAGAGAACGAAGATTGGTCCCGGTGCGTGAGTGAGCGCGCGCGCGAGAGAGAGATATAGGCAGAGTGTATGTTCACTTTGCACAAGTGTGTTTAGGCCGGTTCCCAGTGACCCCAACTTTGGCATGTAGCGGTACTGCGCTTGCGCTAGCAATGCATAGGAGGAACATGACGCGAATTATTATTGCCATGGTGACGGGTTGTCGCGTCGTGTTCCTCTCACGTGTTCTAGCGCAAGAGCAGTACGTCTACATGCTAAAGTTGGGGTCACTGCCGGTTCACGGGCCATGCGCGCCATCGGCGAGCGAGACGAGCTTCGTCCTCTTGACCTCGTCTCCTTCGGAAATCAGAAACGGTACGGTGCAGTGAGAGGGGAAGGAGGCAATCTTGCGGCAGCGGGACGTGCGTGGTTACCAGGTGGTCGGTTCGGTCAGTCAGGTCGGTCAGGTTGGTCAAGTTGATGCTAGGCTTCAGGGGGAGACCCCAGGATGACCCAGGGTAGGCTGAGTATGAGTCAGCATACCCCTATGCCCGATGGTCGATCACAGTTGCTCCAGGTAGTCATGCATCGAGTGGGCCCTCCAGTCAGGCACAAAAACTCAGGTTAGTCAAGGTTAGGCTGGGTTCTAACCAGAGAACCCCATTACCCGACGTACGACCATAGTTGCGCTAGGTGGGCGTATGTCAGGTAAACTTCACCGAGAGTTCCTGCGGGAGATGTCCATGCTGTGAGGAGAGGGGGCTTACAAAAGGAAGGGGGGCTTCGGACAGGTTGCCTTTGTTGGCGCCACACCTTGCCTAGTAAATCGTGGCTGTAGTTGCTCCAGTCGGTCACGATTCACCGTAGCCTCTAGGCACAGTCGCTCTACCATAGTAGCTCCAGGTGGTAGAGAGACCAGTCAGTTCGTCGAGTGCGGGCACCTCAGTGTAGCCGGCTTGCCGCTCCCGGCGAACTGTGTCTTATTCCGTGGCCGCGAGTCCTTTAATGTCTCGCGAATGATGTATTGGCAGAGCGAGCAGGCGCGCCGTCAGTCCTAGCGAGAACGGGGGTTGCCGGCTCTGGCCTTGTGGCGCGTCGCTCAATGACGAGTGTGTTCCGTCTATGTATAATTAAAAAAAAGAGTTGAACCATCACCGCATGATCCCACTAAGAGCAACTGTCATCTAAAAAATGTCAATAGCCTCCAGTAGAACCGCGGTGAAACACACCTATGGCCACGTCTCACAACCGTAAGATGGGTGAACAGAGGGCACGACGAAATCACAATGACAGGCCGGCGAAACCCTCGTGTGTCTTGAGGGCATGAAGCGACCCAAGGATGTCAGCTTTCTGCATCCATCTCGCAAGTGCCTTGGCATATTTTTGGCACTCGGGTATGGCTTTAAGATTACGAACCAGTGATACTTTCGCACTTCTGAGATCTGAGGTACCTCTATTACTCCTATAAGAACACTCTCATCCGGAGCGTCAACCCAAAGGCGAACTCGGCCAAACAAGCGTCGAGACTAAAGTCGAACGATCTGGGACCCGTCTCCCAGTAAACTAACTCTCAGTGTGCGTTGAACGTGCTATGCCACTATTGGTTGGAAGTCCCCACTCTGCTCGATGGACAGGGGTCCTACTACCGCTCGCTTTGAGTGGTGTTCGCCGCGCTGGATGGCTTAGCTATAGATGCTATGCTATAGTGTACAATCGAAAGCTATACCTAAATTCATAACGTGAGTTTCGCTTGCACGTTAGGATGATGGGATACGTATACACGTTACAAGCCGTAAAATCAAGATATGAGTTTTCATAATCCGGGATTCAAGAAATCAATATGCAAATTAAAGGAATCAATATCTATAAATTGATATCCCTAAATAAGATGTCCATATTCATTTACGGCACAATCCACTTATCTCAAGGTAGCTTCAAAGTCCGAATCGCAAGGCTGAAAATACAAAATTCGTGTTGTGCGGTGATTTGTTATTCTGATAATTCTTCGGAAAAATATATATTTGAAGTTCATAAATGAAGATTAAAAATCTTTTTGGATTTTTTCGACTCCCGATCTCTAGGAAAGAAAATTTGATATAATTGATATCAGAAGTAAAATGGTTACCAAATTGCAACTTCGAAGATTGGAAATTGACCATTAGGAACTAACTTTCATATTCTTCGAATATGAATGCTTTATATTAGAAATTAAATTTTTTCTATAACCTAAAACGATTTAATGTTTACACACACTTACCTATAGATCTGCCCGTTTAGACCAAAGAACAAATTGTACTATCAACATCCGATGGTGACGTATTTGCAATATTGACGAGCTATAACACATTTGCTGGAATATATAAACATAATCCTCACATGAAATGTGAAGGACCGGCAAAAATAAGCATAACAAGCGACATTTTTACCCCATTGACACCATATGCCATCCATATTACTGGCATTTCTCGTGGTAGGTCATTTTCCTCTTCATATTCCCCTTCTTCTTCTGACAAATAACATTTTCCTTCCAGGTCTTTGCCGCTCAGGTCTTCTCCTGGTGAAGCTTTTCCTCATGTAAGGCCCAGGTCTCCTGTTCCCAGGTGCATGGCTCCGTCTACGAGGCTTCCTTCTTCTGACGGAAATGGATATGGACTTGATGAACTTCAGTTCATTCTGCTTACTTCCATTCAAAATCCAAACCGGATAAATGAACTTGAAGAATACGCGTTTCCTGCAGATAGAGGAATTTTATTATAGAAAGGAGCAAATCGATATGTTCCGATGCCAAACAAGGACACATTGTATTATAAAAATTTATTGGTGACGTCTTTGCAATATTGGAGAGTAGTAATTGTCTTGCTGGAATATTGGCGTCTTTTTATGACAATAACTATAAACTTCGGGTAAAAATAAACACGCAAAGTGGAACGATTACCCCATGGACCATAGATGAAAGGGGTGAAGTTCCAGTAGGTCGCCTCCGCCCAATCTTGAATTATTTTAGAGTACAGCAAGTAAACCACAATCATCGACGTCATCGATGCAGTTGAAAAAATGTGAAACTGTCAAGAATGTTGATGATCCAAAGCCATCTTAAGATATTACGAGCAACTTGTAATTGCAAATGATAGTAAAAACGCAACGTATTAGGTTTTCCAAGTCTTGTTCAAAAAAAAGAAGTTGTGTTTCATTTCCCCTGAAAAATATTTGTTGACGAAAATTATTATTGTCTTCAACAGGAATAATTAGGTTCAACATGTAGGAGAATAACCTCATCCCATTCAATGGCAGTTGGATCCCCAATATGGGATTTATATGAGTATCTAATTTATCTTTTCCTAATTTAGTAAATTTATTCAACTTGGATTCAACTCTGAAAACTATTTTCATTTTGAATTTATTCAAAAGTCTTTCAAACTTTTTTGAAATTATTGCTAAGAAAGAGATGGATATAATAGCAGAATAGCGGCATCGACGAGGTTTTTAACAATCCCTATCTAATTTCGAATAGGATGGTTGGATACAAAATTAAGAAGTTTTACTGAACAAGTTGCTTTCCTAAACCAATTCATAATGATTGAGTTATTATCGTCTCAGCATAATTGTAAACTTAGAAAGCTAATACATTTATTGTTCTCAATAACAAAGGTAAACTGTACTCTGAACTGGTAAGAAATTAACTGTGATACTATACAATTAATTTTATCCGTATGAAGAATGAGAAATGTTTCGTCTGCATAGCGAAAATACACCGGAAGTTGCAAACTCATTTTGTATGCCATTTGGTCACTTCTTCTGATAAATGAAAACCGAGGATTCAAGGATTTCTGAATTTTATTGAATTTTTAATAATTCCTTTCAATTCAGTCTGAATTCCTTGCAATGTCCTCGAAGTCTACTGGACTTAATGGATCTTTCACAGATCTTCAATTCTTTTTAATTCGTCCTGAAGACTTCTAACCGTACCTCGATCTCTTATGGATTTCATGCAGTTCTTATTTAATAATTTTATTCAATCCCATTTATCTAGATCTAATGAAATGTTTTCAGATTTGAAAAAGTTGGTTCGATTTATTTTAATTATGATCAACTTATCTTGATTTTGTATGAATTTCACCAATTCCAAGTTTACTAAAAGCAAGTCATTTGGAATATACTCTGAATTCTTATATCTTTTCCAAAATTCTTCGAAATTATTATTTTTTTAATTATCTCCAATTTTTGTATGTTACATCATATTTCATTTTTGAATTTACTTCAATTTCGAAATTCAATGGCTGATTGAGAAATTATATAAGATTTGAAAAGATTCCCGGAAATTTTAACTAAGTTTAGATTTTCCAATTTTTCTATTGTTAAAAAAATATTTAAAAATATTTTTAATCATTTCAAGTGATTTCTTAAAATTACAAACAAGAATTTTGGAAAGTTTCAAGAGAACAAAATTCTTTTTCAAGATTTGTGTGGAAATTTTTCATGAATTTTCAATTTAAAACTATATTTTAAAAGAATTCAAAATATTTTCAACATTGGTGAAAAAGAATTTGGAAGATAAAATTTGAAAACATTTCAAAAAATTAAAAATAAAATTAAGATTTTAGAAGATTTTTGAATACAATTAGTGGCCTTTTTCAAAACTTTGAAAAGTTGTAAGGTGGTGAAAGAAATTTCAATATATCTAAATATCTATTTCAGGGCAGCTTCAGTTAAAAATTGCGTGAAAGGATATAGCTTCTAAGTATTTAATTACACCTTATCACGTTAGCAATAACAATGACAAATTAAGGCAATAAGAATAAGAAAAGAAAAACAAAATGTTTGGTGTTTCTCTATGACGCTCAAGATACCAAATATATACTCTAATAAAACAGCAAAATCTTCATTCGATACGCTGTCAACCAAATTCTCTATCAACTTATGAATCAGTTTTTCCTCTAATTGCAAAAAATGAGGATCATTTATACTGTGCTCTTCATCTTGACGGTGATACTTCGTTCTATTGGTGAATATAATACTATACTATATATATATACATTTTCGAATACGATTTTGAACTTCCCGCGAATAAAAAATTTTGCTTCGGAACATGCAGTCTGTCCTAATTGTGATTATTTTTCAAACTCATTTGAGTTGAGTCAAAATAAATACGAATTTAATCTGTGCGAGAATCTATTCCAAAACAGGGAAAACAGATATTTCTAAACGTTTGACATAATTTATAGTGAATCATCAGGAATAGTAATTTAAGCTGTGAGAAAACCTAACTAATAATTCAACTATTTATCTTTGAATCCTGTATACCAGAATCAGAACGCTCGTCATTGCTGATTCGTACTCTTTCAGAACGATTACTAAGATAAGATTCAAGCCATTTAACATCCATATTTAAGGTAACGTGATTTGAGCCTAGTCAATAGTAAATTCCGGTTAACTGTATCAAACGCCTTAGAAAAATCAGAAAGGGCAACAACCGTTATTTCCCTTCTATCAATCGCCAGTTTAAGGTTAGAAGTTACTTTAAGTGCAGTTGTAAGTGGACTTTGCCTAAAACGAAACCCAGATGGCTTTGGGTTCATTAAATTGTTAGTTTCAATATGTGCAGTAAGCTGCTGATGTGCAATGCGGATGGATATCGGGCAAGAATTATTGGGAGAGGTAGGGCTAGATATTTTAGGAACAGGGTAAATAATCGCATCTTTCTAGGTATTAGGAAATATTCCCACCTGCAGAGATGCGTTATAGATATGCAAGAGAATAGGGCAAATGACAGGTGAAGCTAAGCAAATCATTTAATGCGAATACCATCAGAGCCTTGAGCATTTGATTTTACATCTAAGAATTCTTCAACTAGGGAATCTTGCGATATGTCAGAAAAGAATAATTTAGTATCACCAAAGGTGGAGGGAACTGCGGACGAAGAAGAAGTGCTGTTTGCAAGAAGTGTGGATTTTGTAGTGGAAGTTGTTAAAAGATCTGCAGGAGAGAAATGTTTATCATGAGCCAAGTGTTTGAATGAAGTATGGCCAAGTCGTATTAAGACAATCCAGATGATTTCATTTTTATTCCTGTTGATCAAATTTTAACCAGATTCATTGTATGAGTTCCCTGATTTTGGTAAATTAGAGAGGCGTATAAGTAGAAAGATACGTAAGAAATTCAGTTTCATTCATATTTGTGAGATTGCGTATAGACAGAGGAGATATACCCGAAAAGAGATAAAAGAAGAACTGGTATCGAGTACTGATAAGGTCGTTGTTTCAGGGAAATGAGATTGAGTGTTGAGTAGCAGAAATTACCTTGTTTAGATCATGCGCAATCATCAAGTCAATCCATGTACTAGAATGAGAGGTGTGGTGCATGGTATCATGGGGAGCTATACATAATCTGGCCGAGAACACTGATTTCAAATAGCTAATTAAATTGTTGGTCGCATTAAGACTTGTTTTTAGGTTACCGGTAAGTACAACATTACCATGATTTTGTACAAGGTGAAAAATGTCAGTCTCAAGTTCCCTACAGTAGGAAGCATTAGGAGGTTTATAAATCACACCCGCCAACATGCGGTCATGAGACGAAGATACATTGATAGAAAGATACTCAGCAATAGGATAATTTGCAAGAGGAGTCATTTCAACCTGTATACCCCTTGAGCCTCCATGAATATAGATTCAGACCCCACCCCCTCTGGCCTGATCTCTATATTTGCGGAAAAGTGTGTGATTATCAAGCGCTGTGCGGCTAGATGGTATGTTAGGTTTGAGCCAGGACTTAGACACGGCTTTGATATGAAAGGAACAGGGCATAAAATTATGTTTCAATTCTCTGTAATGGGCAGGTAAAGACTGAGCGTCAACGTGACAAGTAATCATTGTTTCCGTTTCGACTCTTGTTGGTAATTATCAGTAATGCAAAAGCATTTTTTTTTTCAAAACAATGTAATCGTCTGTCTTTTCTTGCAGAATTGAGTTCGCAGTTTGAGTGTTTGCCTAATGGCGCCCCAATTCCTGGTGTTCCTCGTGGCGGACCATCTTCTTCTTCTCATTTCAACATAGAAGATCCTATTGCCAGTTCTGCCGAACTTCCTCAACGTGCAAGGTCCCGATCTCCTTCTGCCAGCTCTATAGCTCCACCTAACAGGCTTCCTTCTTATGACGGAAACGGATATGGACTTGACCAACTTCAATTTATTAGGCTTATTTCCAATAAGAATCTGAATCGCCGTTTCGAACTTCGAAGATACACTTTTCCTGCAAATAAACGAATCAAAGTACTCGAAGGTCATCATGCCTTTTCGCGCATGCCACTCCAAGAACAAATTGTATTATCAACATGCGATGGCGACGTCTTCGCAATATTGACTGGTCAGAACACACTTTATGGAATATATAGATATAATCCTCATCCAAAACGTGTGACGCGGACCAAAATGAACATAGAAAGCAGCACAGTTACCCCACTGACACCAGATAAAATAGAGGAAATTCCAGTAAGCACCGCTTGCCGCGTCACACACGATTATAGAGTTTAGCATGTAAACCGCAATGATGGGTAAGTTACTTTTCAAAATAAACTATTTATTGTTACGTCAAATTTTTAGTTAGTTTTTTAGCTTCCCTATCCAAAAATATATACTTGCACTTATTTGTATTGGTATTAGTGGGTACCACACAGTCACTAGGGTGACATGACCAGTGAATGAACACTTAGTGGCTGAGAAACCAACATCTGACTTATACAAACCGATTCCTGGTCTCCTATGGCCTGAAACTCAAGTTTGGTTACTTCATTACAAAGCTCATCTGTTCTAGAACACATTTCAACTTCTGCTTGAGCGAAAAAACTGGTAGAAAATCGTAGAAATACCTTGAAGTAAAAATTGAGGAAACGCCCAGTGAATGAACGGAGTTTTCCAGTGAATGAACGAGGTTGTTTTCAAGTGAACGAACACAACCTATTATTAGTGTCTCTTAGATTCTCTACTCATAAACTCCAAGCTTCCATCTACATTGATATAATTTAAGTCGAATCTAAGTACCTATACCTACTAGGTATTTTACTATAAGTTGTCAAAAGATATTTATCCAGTTATCCAGTTCATTCACTTGAATACGCGGCTTCCTACGACCCAGTAAATGAACACCTGTGTTCCTAGAAATTCGGCAAATTTTTGGCATTGTAACTGCATTTTTAGGTAAAGGAACATCTAATTAACGAAATTACATAAAGAACAAGTGAAATAAACATCAGGTGATCTTACAAACCTCACATAACTACACCAACTACACCAAGGTCTAACACTCACCTTGAGTTTGAAGGCTCCCACTTATGTACTGACTGAAGATGAAGAAGTTTTCAATGAAGCAGGTTGAAGAATTCCAAACAAAGTTTGCACTGTCCTCGAGGAGATCCTATTCTAACTGTTGCATACCTCAAAATTATCGACAGAGCGCGCCTAGTCTTAATATTTGGACTTTTCATAGCAATGTTCATTCACTAGGGGTGTTCATTCACTGGTCATGTCACCCTAGCGTCATTTTTGTCACTTCTTATTCTCATATCACTTTTAAGTCAGTCATTAAAGATGAAGTCACTATAGTAACTTCTTTGAATTCATCAAGAATTTTTTGAAATTCTCTAAAAATCTACTGAATTCAATAGATCTTTCACCGACTGCTTTTTTTCTCTCAAGAGATTTTTATATTGACCTTGCATTCTCTGAAATTATCTTCAATTTCCGTAATTAAACTCGACTAATTCTGAATTAACATAGATTCGAAAATTTCACTGTTCAAACAGAAGGTTATAAAGTTTATTAGTTAGTTGTTATGAACATTTTTGGTATACGCCAGCCAAAGTACGATCAATGTATTTTTCTCTTATAACATCTGAATATTTTTCTACCAGAAAATTTAAATTAGAATGATTCTTCAATAAGAAAAGTAACAATTGTTCCTTGTGGCAGGCCACCTTCTGTTTCCAGGTGCATGGCTCCAGTCACCAGACTTACTTCTTCTGACGGATCTGTATATGGAATTGACCAGCTTCAGTTTATTCTGCTTACATCCAACAAAAATGGGAACCAAGTATTCCAACTTCGAAAATACACTTTTCCGGCAGATAAGCATATCTTATTACTCGAAGGACAGACTCAATATGTGCCAATACTAACGCAGGAACACATTGTATTATCAACATTCGCTGGTGACGTTTTTGCAATATTGAAGAGTACTAACTATCTTGCTGGAATATATGCATATATTCATGGCACCAGCGCTAAATCTCGAGTAAAAATAAACATGCAAAATGAAACGATTACCCCATTGACCGCAGATGAAAAGGGGGAAACTCCAGTAGGCCGCCTTCGCCCCATATTCAATTATTTTACAGTACAGCATGTAAACCACGATCATCCAGGTCATCTACTCAATTGACAAAATGTAAGATAAAATAAAAATGTTCATGATCCGAAGCCATCTTAAGGTCATTTGACGAGCGGGTCACGTCACCGGATTCCTACTGACACCGGATTCCTACTGATGATAATAAAAACTCAATGTATTAAGTTTTCCATGTCTTTTTCAAAAAAACATAATTAGTTCTGTATCATTTCCCTTGGAAAATATTTGTTGAAAATGATTATTCTCTTCCACAATAATAATAAGCTTCAACATGTAGAACTCTAACCTCATCTCATCTAATGGCAGTTGGATCCCTATTTCGGGATCTATATAGGTATCTAATTTATCTTTTTCTAATATAATTCTTGTTTTCAATATCAAAGGCAAGCTGTAATCTGCTGTTTTAAGGAATTAACTGGAACAGTATAAAATTAATTTCATCTACAGGAAGAATGAGAAAAGCATCGTCCTCATGCAGAGATCCTCATGCAGAGCACCATGAAGGTGCGAAGCGTCTGCCCATCAAATTAGTTATCAAATTTGAAATAAGTGGAATTCATTAAGAAGACCATACTTCTCTTAAAATCATCTAACGGAATTTGTGTACTTTTACAGATAAGATGCCAAATATTCTCCATGCCTTCAATAACAAGATCTAAAGGGACGTCACTGAAAAGTGATAAGACGTCCAAATAAGCAATTATACGGTCTCCATGTATAAGCTCTAATAAAATACTAAAATACTAATTTGATACACTGCTAACCAATTTCTTCACTAACGTATAAATCAGTTTTTTCCCTAGTGGCAAAACATGAAGATCGTTTTTGCTGTGCTCTTTATCTTAACAGTGATACTTAGTTCTATTGGTGAATATATGATAAGTAGAAAATAAAATATCTCTGTTCAAAGAATTTTTTTTTTCAATTTCATTCTCATTCATTTTCAATTTTATTTTGTTCTACGATTTCGAAGATTTTGAATTAATCTTTGCGAACCAAAATTTGCATTGTTCAGATATCAGAGCTTTTTATCAGAAAGAAAATGGTGTCTATAACCTGAAAGTATCTGCAGTTTACACGCGCATGCAAACAATTCGGAATGGTTTAATTTCAAGCCAATTATTCCATTTAGATAATTTACTATCCTGATTACTATTATTTTTTGAATTTTGTCTAAGTTATTCGAAATGGATACAGCAGCTGAAAATTGCGTAAAAGAATATAGGTTCCAGTTATTTAATTTTATCTTATCACTTTAGCGATAAGAATGAAAAATTAGACACACAGTCAACCAAATTCTTTATCAACTTATACATCAGTTTTCCCTCTAATTGCAAAACATGAGGATCATTTATCCTGTGGTCTTCATCTTGACTGTGATACTTGGTTCTATTGGTGAATATAATACTATTTCATATATATAATTTCGAATACAATTTTGAACAATTGGCAATTCATGCCAAAACAGGGAAAACAAAATTACTAATCGTTTGACATAATTTATAGTAAATTATTAAGAATAGTAATTTGAGCTGTCAAAAAACCTAACTATTCATTCGACTATTTCTCTTTGAATCCTGGATACGAAATCTATTATTTAGTTGTTTCTAATAGTTTTGCAAAACAAGGGTCGAGGTACGTTTTCTAATCTCTCTTGATTTCTGAACATTTTCCAAGGAAATTAGTTCTAAGAAAATTCTATTGATACGATTCTATTGATTACAAAAAATTGATACGATGATAGATATAACGACGAATATCAAAAATGATTATTTAACAAGAGTGAAGAAACAAGCTAAAATACACATAATCAGATGTGGTTTATTACCAGTAATACTGTAAGTGTAGATGCGCAAATATACAGGCTTGAAAGTAGATACGTTCATGTGCCCGCTTATATATGATTGAAGCTCAAGGATTTCAGTGTTACCAATGTGTAATTTCGAGAGTAGGATTTTTCAAATAAGTAACCAAAAAGGAGTTTTCTAAAGTGATGTTGTGAAGGTGCATTTCGAATTGTTATAGGTAGTTTGTTCCAAAGACGAGCACCATGAAAAATGAAAGATCTTTGAATTTTACACGTGAGGTGTGGCCTGATTTTTAAAACTGTTTTCCTTTCACGGAGTTTGTAATTTGTCGGTTGATCTTTATCAATGAAACAAAAGAGGTTAATAAGATAGTGCGAAGCTTCATTACTGAAAAGGCTATTAAGCAGGTTACTTCTGCAAAAATTTATTTTTTTGGCAACGTTGACAGGTCCTGGTTTTTCTCTGTACTTGGTAATATGTTCGCTCTTTGGGATGTTATGTATAAACCGAAGGGAAGCATTAGGCTAACGCTCAAGCTTGGCATTTAGTTTATCAGTAACATCGTCATATACCACACAGAGGTAGCCGAAGGAAGGGAGGATGAGGCTTGTAATTAGGAGGCTACGCGTTGGAGTAGGAAGTGATTCTTCATGCCTGTTAAGCTGTTGGAGGACTATACAGTTTTTCCTCGGAATATCCGCGACTGTTTTCCTCCAAGTAGAAGACCGATTAAGAATATAGCCTAAATATTTCACAGAATACACAAAGGGGATGAGGAGCTAATCGATCAAGAGAGGAGGTAAGGTTGCAAGTGTTGCAAGTGTAGGAGAGGAAGAAGGTCCAATGATTATAGCCTTACTTTTATCAGGGTTAAGAGTGAGACCGTTGTCCAGGCCAACTGAACCACCAAATAAATATATTTCTGTACCTTTTGAAGTAAGCTCTTGAAAGTTGTAATAAGCTGGCAGAGGTATATCTTGAAGTTGTCAGCATATTTTTCATAGTTGCAATCTCGAAGTTCACTACCAAGATCAGATGTATAAATATTGATTCCTATTCAATATAAATATTGAATAGAGCAGGTGCTAGCTTGGAATCTTGAGGGACATCACTCTTAACCTCCCCACAATTCTTTTCCAATTATAAGTAGAGAGGTGCTCGAGAAATTCTGCTTTATTTACATTTGTCAGATCGCGTATATACAGAGGACATATACCAGAGGAGAGATCGAAGGAGAACTGGTATCGAATGCTGATAAGGTAGTGGTTCGAGAGGAATGAGATTAAATGTTGAGTAGAAGAAATTACCTTGTCTAGATCATGAACAATCATCAAGTCAATCCATATACTAGAATGAAAGGTGTGGTGCATGGTATCACGGGGAACTATAGGTAATCCGGCAAAGAACACTACTGATTTCAAATCGTTAAATTTTTGGTCGCATTAAAATTTGCTTTAAGGTCACCTGTAAGTATTACGTTATTATAATTTGGTAGAAGGTGAAAAATGTCAGTCTCGAGTTCCCTAAAGTAGGAAGGATTAACAGGTTTGTAAATCACAGCCACCAACATGCGCTCAGGAGACGAAGACTCCTTGATACTATGCGGCTGGATGGAATGTTAGGTTTAAGCCAGGTCTAAGACACGGCTTTGATATCATAGGAACAGGAGATAAAATGATGTTTAAATTCTTGGTAATGGGCAGGTAAAGACTGAGCGTCAACGTGATAAGTACTTATGGTTTCCATTTTCACTCTTGTTGATAATTATCAGTAATGCGGAAGCATTCTTTTTTCAAAACAATGTAATCGTCTGTTTCTTCTTTCAGAATTAAGTTCGCAGTTTGAGTGTTTGCCTAATGGCGCCCCAATTCCTGGTGTTCCTCGTGGCGGTCCATCTTCTTCTTCTCATTTCAACATAGAAGATCCTATTGCCAGTTCTGCCGAACTTCCTCAACGTTCAAGGTCCCGGTCTCCTTCTGCCAGCTTTGCAGCTCCACCTAACAGGCTTCCTTCTTCTGACGGAAATGGATATGGACTTGACCAACTTCCATTCATTAGGCTTATTTCCAATAAGAATCTGAATCGGCGTTTCGAACTCCAGAGTTACACTTTTCCTGCAAATAAACGAATTAAAGTAATCGAAGGACAAAGGGTCTTTCGGCCTGTTCCACCCCACGAACAAATCGTATTATCAACATGCGATGGTGACGTCTCTGCAATATTGACGAGTAAGAATACACTTAATGGAATATATAGATATGATCCTCGTGCTAAACGTATGACGCGGACAAAAATTAACATAGAAAGTGGCACGATTACCCCATTGACCCTAGATGAAGTCGAGGAAACTCCAGTAGGCTTCAATCACCGAATTTCAACTGATTATAGAGTAGAGCATGTAAACCGCAATCATGAGTAAGTTACTTTTCAAAAGAAACTATTTATTGTTACGTCACATTTTTAGTTAATTTTGTAGCTTTTGTATCCGGAAATATATATAGCACTTATTTGTAAAGGAATTCGTGCCTACCACACATCCACTAGCGTCATTTTCGTCACTTCTTTTCATCATATCTCTTTTAAGTCAGTCATTAAAGATAAAGTCACTATAATAGCTTCTTTGAATTCATCAAGAATTTTTTGCAATTCTCTCAAAAGCTACTAAATTTAATACATCTTTTACGGATCTGAATATCTTTCTAAAAGGAGATTGAAATTAGAATGATTCTTCAATAATGAAAGTAACAATTTTGTTGTTAACTTCTTAATCACCTTTTCAAAAATGACAAGAGGATTTTATTCGTAACCCCTTGATCATATTAAAAAAGGTGGTGAAGATATTAATGAGATCAATAATATTCAACAAAATTTAAAAGAATCACAAAAGATTCACAAAATATTGAAAAGATAGAACAATGATATTAAACTGAAATTGACTTGAACAAACTAGAAGAAAAGTTGATATTTTCAGAGATTTCGAAAAAAAATTCAGAAACTTTTGAAAATTTTAAAGGTTTCATGAGAATATGAATTATTTTTCTTTAAGATTTCTCTACAGATTTCAAATAATTTCATATTTCGCAAGATTTATTTCATGTCTGTACTTAAAAATACTTTGAAGCACACCAACAGATTTCATAATTTGTCAGAAAAAAATCTGGAATATATATGCAGGACATTTTTTTAATCTTGCAGAATTTTTCCAAAGTTTTAGAAAAAAATCTCATCATTTTGAAGTATATTGGAATGTTTCCGAACCAATGTTTGATTATTTAAATCAAAAAAGTTTTCAGTATTTTTTTAAAAAGAATTCAGATTTTCAAAGATGTAGATTTAGAAACAATCATTACTTGATGTTGTTGGATATCATGATTTTGAAATTCAAAACATCAAATCTCCTAACAAGTCCTTCTGATGAGAAAAAAATAGAAAACCATATGCAAATTCAGAAACATTAGTACCTATTCAATGGCGCCCCTAATGATGGTGTTCCCCATGGCAGGCCACCTCCTGCTTCCAGGTTTACAGCTACAATCACCATGCTTCCTTCTCCTGACGGATCTTTATATGGAATTGACCAGCTTCAGTTTATTCTGCTTACATCCAACAAAAATGCGAACCAAGTATTCCAACTTCGAAAACACACTTTTCCTGCAGGTAATAATATATCATTACTCGAAGGACAGAATAACTATGTGCTATTACCAACACAAGAATACATTGTATTATCAACATTTCCTGGTGACGTTTTTGCAATTTTGGAGAGTACTAACTATCTTGCTGGAATATATGCCTTCATTCCGCGCACTAACGGTAGAAGACGGGTGAAAATGAACATGCAAAGCGGAACGATTACCCCATTGACCACAAATGAAAAGGAGGAAACTCCAGTAGGCCGCCTTCGCCCCATCTCCAGTTATTTTAGAGTTCAGCATGTAAGACAGAATCATCCACGTCGTCCAATCAATTGAAAAAATGTAAAACTAACAAAAATATTGATGATGCGGAGCCATCTTAGAATATTACGAGCAACTTGTAATAATAATTGATAATAAAAACTCAATTTATCAGGTTTTCCAAGTCTTTCTCAAAAAAAAAAAAGAAGTTCTGTTTTATTTTCCCTGAGAAATATTCGTTGACGACAATTGTTATTGTCCTAAAAAATGAAAATTAGGTTCAACCTGTAGGAGTTCAACCTCATCCCATTTGACGACAGTTGGATCCCTATTATGGGATCTGTATAAGTATCTTGCATAACAATCTCAGGGAGAACTACCTATTCTCTTAAGGTAAGGAGTCAGAAATTATCCGGTTCAATATGTTGGCTAAAACATGAAGGTGTATTAATAGGGGAAATAACTGGTCTGAGAAGATGATTTTGTTTATGGTTCTCAAGAAGACCATAAAAACTAGCAGTATTAGTATCATCAGTTATGAGATGCTTTCTTCTAATAATGGGACTAAGAAACTTATTTATTATCCATTAATTACTGAATTTAAAGGTATCTCGTTTTAATTCTCTTGAGGAAATAATGGTTGCTGGTGCTAGTTTATATTTTTACGAGTGTATTAAACAATTTGAAGTGTATGCTTGATGCTCTGTAGTGTTGATGGGATTCTTCGTTTTGTTCTTGACAACATAACCACACTTCTGTGTTATGCCTACAACGGATAACTCAGAAGCAATTGATTCATTAGGGTTTGGCTGGTGGGGTTGTCTTATACGGAATCTCATCGTTTCGTGTAGTCTATCTATTTTTTTCCTCCCTCTGACAACTGGTTTCTCGTTACACGCGATTCAATCCTAACCTCACTCTGTCACCGCAAACTTTGCTCCAGCTTCAATGAGGATAGTCACAATTCATCATGCAAGATTTCCAAAGTACCTGTAAACAGTGCAACTCGGTAATAAATGGTGACTCCTCTATTTGTCACTGTGATATGCATTACCACCCTGGGTGCACCGCCCTGGCTACCAGTCAAAAGACTGGAAAAAGCAAATATTGTAACTACAAATCTATGTTCAATTCCCTTATGTTTCGAAATGCTCCACCACCGGATTCCGGTGAAGTCACTCCAGTGACTAAATCTGACCTAGAGAAGTTACTAATGGATAATATGAGCAAAAGTCCTTCCTCCTAGAAAATCATAGAGCCTCTATCTCTGCCAAGCTCAAGGACTCGAGAGATGCCATATCGTCCAATCTCAACACTCTTAGTGGCAACCTGAATCTTGCGCATGAATGCATTGACAGCCTAGAAGTCAAAGTCCAGGAACTCGAAAACAGGACTGTCGAAAATGAAGCTTACTCGCGCTGTATTGGTGAGACGTCAGACAGGATGGAACTTAAGAAAAATTTAATTTTTTTCGGTTGCCCTGAAGCTAAAAACGCCTCCGATACCTCCCAGACTGTCACTAAACTGAGTGATATTATTATTAACTATCTTAAAAATATTGATCATGATTACAACTCGAGCAACATCAAATTCTATCGAATTTCCTTTGGACCTCCACGCCCAATCAGAATAATTTTCGAAGCCGAACATTTGGCCACAACAATTCTTCAAAAATATTGAATATGGAGAAAGGAGTGCCCAAAACCAGATCCTTCAGGCCAAATAACTCTCTCACAAGATCGCACCCAGGCACAACGAACCCGTTACAACGAATCGAAAAAAATCTTGAAGCATCCTCGTTATCATGGAGAGCAGCATCTGAAAATTGTGGATCATCTAGAGGAACCAAGAATTATCCTGCCAAAGCCGCGTACAATGAATTTAGCACCTCAGCAAGCAGTCAACAGTACTCAATAAACGCATCTATTCCAGTTATGGCTCACACCCATATAGTCTGATTAGTCATGATTTTGAAATTCAAAATATCATATCTCCTAACAAGTCCTTCTGATGAGAAAAAAATAGAAAACCGTATGCAAATTCAGAAACATTAGTACCTATTCAATGGCGCCCCTCATGATGGTGTCCCCCATGGCAGGCCACCTTCTGCTTCCAGGCTTACAGCTACAATCACCATGCTTCCTTCTTCTGACGGATCTTTATATGGAATTGACCAGCTTCAGTTTATTCTGCTTACATCCAATAAAAATGCGAACCAAGTATTCCGACTTCGAAAATATACTTTTCCTGCGGATAAGCATATCTTATTACTCGAAGGACAGAATCAATATGGGCCAATACCAACGCAGGAACACATTGTATTATCAACATTCACTGGTGACGTTTTTGCAATATTGGAGAGTACTAACTATCTTGCTGGAATATATGCATATATTCATGGCACCAGCGCTAAATCTCGAGTAAAAATAAACATGAAAAATTTTTATTACCCCACTGACCGCAGATGAAAAGGGGGAAACTCCAGTAGGCCGTCTTCGCCCCATATTCAATTTTTTTACAGTATAGCATGTGAACCACGATCATCCAGGTCATCCGCTCAATTGAAAAAATGTAACACAAAATAAAAATGTTCATGATTCGAAGTCATCTTAAGGTCATGTAACGAATGGGCCACGTTACCGGATTCCTACCTTACCGACACTTTTTCTATTTGCCACCTTATTTTCACAAGAATATCCACATCGAGTTGAAAATTTGGGATAATAAAAAAGAAGCACTATGAAAGGCAGTTCTGGTCCTAAATTGTAATAATCATGAAAAAGTTTTCTTTACCCACGACATGCCAACAGCACGTAGTTAGTAGTATTCCCGGACGGTCACCCATCCAAGTACTAGCCGTGCCCAACACTGCTTAACTTCAGTGATCTAACGAAAACTGGTTTTTTCAGCGTGGTATGGCCGTTGGCCATAGTGTCGGGAATAATTCCCATTTTTCTCCTTGCTAAGGAGAGGAAGAGGATTTACGAGCGATACCAACTGGAGGAAGACCGTCCAAGGATCAGAGTTGAAAAGAGAGCCCGAAATCTAGCAGAATGGCAACAGTGCTAGGACACCGACCCTAGAGGAAGATGGACAGCGCGGTTTATAGGGGAAGTGGCTCCGTGGCTTGGAAGGAAGCACGGTGAGGTTAACTTTCACCTCACCCAATTTCTCACGGGTCACAGACATTTCAACTCCTATTTGTACCGGCGAAACAGGAAGGAGAGTGAAGTATGCGATTACTGTCCCGCACAAGTGGATACGGTTGAACATACGTTCTTCGAATGTGGAAGATGGGCGAATAAGAAACATGCCCTGGAGACTGAGCTCGGAGAGGTATTAACCCCTCAGAATATTGTAGTGTGGATGCTCCACAGCCAGGAGCATTGGGATTCGGTGGCATTCTACATTGAAGCAGTTCTTCGAGAGAAGAAGAAGGAAGAACAGGAGAAACTGCGCAACCCCCAACAAGGATGATTGCGTGGTATTTTTAAGTCATTTTTTGATGTTGTTGTAGTTGTTTGTTCATTGTTTTTTGTCTGCAGGACAAGAGACAACTCTACAGGGTCGAAGGCCGGCGAGCCCGAGACGAGACATCTGTCCCTTCTGCCGAGGACGACGCGTAACCCTGTAGGGTGAGAACAAACTGCACGAAGAGTCCAAGCTGAAAATGATGGTGGCACCGAAGTAAGGTGAGTTGTCCTTACCCCCATGTTCCTGAAGTAATGCGAAAGCGGATTCTGGGAGCATGGGTTGGCGGGAAAAGGAGTTAAGGTTTAGTGGGTAGGTGCCGTTTCGGTAAGTCCCACACTCACCTTCGTTCCTTGTGGGCTACGCATCCATGTGTGCATCTCGCGTGTATGTATTTTAAATATGTATGCGTGGGATGTATGTACTGAGCTCGCGGTCCCCAAAGTTCGGATGTGGTTGGTGCATGAGCATTTGCCGTTTTTACTTCTTTAAAAAAAAAAAAAAAAAAAAAAAAAAAACGCGTTATAAGTTAATCATCGGTCACGTAAATGTCGGGTTGCTCTACTCTTGGTCATCTCGGGATTCAAATGAATGTCATGAATTGATTTTTTCATGAGTAATTATATTAGTGCTTTAACAATTGAAATGCTGACTATGAATCTTTTAACCTCTGACTGCGTCATCCCCTTACTCCACCACTCTACTGGAGTTACCGGGCACACTATGCGTATTCAGAAAGAATAAGAATTGTTTTGGTAGTTTTAATTACCGAGAAACTAACTGGTGCAACGAGTAGAGGTACTGCTCGTCATAGAATTTTAACAATTCGAAAATGTATAAATTCATATTTCTTGTATATGCGGAAATGTAAGTATTGTCAATTATCATTTTCGGATAACATGCGTAGTAGTTGTTCCAGGTCTACTGTCAAGTTCAACATTCCTCAACCTTGAACGTGATTTATAAAATCGAGAACAAAATCCTTATTGATTATTTCAACCAATCAACCAAAATGCAAAGTTACAAAGCTATAAGAGATGGTATCGTTGGTAATTCCAATTAGCGCTGATTCTCATGATTAAAAAATTGTTAGCCTACTTTCTCATCGTGATGTTCTGAAACGAAAAGGATTCTAATTATTTCTTGAGGACCGGAAGAAAACTAAATGGGCAGAATTAAGGAAAAAAATCGAAATTAAAGCTTTCAAAAATGAACAATATTGTTGTAGCTAGTGGCCTGAAAGATTAAACTATTTAAGAACTTTTTCACCAGAACGAGTGAGAAGTTTATTTTTATTTACAGATGAACAAACATTTTTAGAATAAGTTATTTCATGCTAACTACTTGAAGAAAGATCAGTTAAAAATTGCGATCAGCAGCTAAAGTTCCCCCAAATGCATTCCTGAACCACTGTGATACGGGAAAAATGTAATTAATCACAGTTTCTAGAATTGAAATATTATTTTTAAAAATATTTATAGCTCAAGGCGGTAATAATACAGCGCTAAGAATTATATCTTTGGTCAAATTTCTGGTTGACACTCGGCTTTTTATCGTAGCGCTTTTCGCAAAAATCTCATTATTATTCTCGGAGTTGCCTCCCTTGAGTAAACTTAATTTTTTTTCTTGGACTGATATATGGAATATAAACATTCATATCTCAGCAGAACATGCTTGAAGAATATCATTATATAGATATTGATTAAGATAACATGTATAAACTCTAATGAAATACTAAAATATTAATTTGATACACTGTTAACCAATTTCTTCACTAGCGTATAAATCAGTATTTTCTCTAGTGGCAAAATATGAAGATCGTTTTTGCTGTGCTCGTCATCTCAACAGTGATACTTAGTTCTATTGGTGAATATAATACAATTCTATATTATAATCCTAAAAAGTTTTCAGGCAGTCCGAAAATTAAAATTCCAGCGTCGCAATATGCATTTTAGCCTAATTGTTATTATTTTTCCAACTCTATTTGAGTTCGTCTGAAATGAACACGAATTTAATCTGGAAGGGTAATTATTCGAAATAGTAATCCAAGCTACCGGAAGACCTATCTACTCATTTGAATATTTCTGTTTAAACATTTCTAACGAAATGAATAATTTAGTTGTTCTTGCTATTCTTCAGAAACAAGTTTGAAGTATGTTTCCTAATCTCTCTTGTTTTCTGAATAAGTCTTACTACCCGGTGGAAACATTAGAGAGAAAGGTACAGTCTTTCATGAATAAAAATCTCATATACATACAAGTTCAGAAAAACATTTTAAAGAAGTGGAATTTGAATATGTTTTCCTCAAAATTCTATTAGATCTTATCAGTACCAGACTTGTATCAATTTCTTTGTTTCGGAATTCCGGAAATTTTTATCAAATTCTGTTCCAAAAAATTAATCTAATACTTTTTCGTTAACAAATTCTTCTTTGGATTCAGCAAATTTTATCCATGAAGAACTTCCATCACATCCTACATATCAGATTTGGGAAATTTCTATCAAATGCTCTTTGAAACTTGAATTTGTGCAGGAATCTAGATACTAAGCTACAAATCCGAGATATGAGATTTTACAATCCAAAATTTGTAAAACAAACATACAAATTATACAATGTGACTTATTTTAAATTGCTATAATAAAATTGAAAGTCCAAGATGATTAATGATGGAATCCATTTATCTCAAGATAGCTTCAATGTTTAAGTGGCGAAGCTGAAAATAATACGAAATTCATATTGTGCGTTAACTTTTTATTACAATCAATCTTTAAAATAATAAATCTTTCAAGTTTATAAATAAATATCAGAAATAAATTTGATTTTTTTCTACTTTCGATGTCTAGAAGAGAGCATTTGTTTTTATTGAGATCCATCTCAATAATTTGCTATCCTAACTACGATTATTTTTCAAACTCTATCCAAGTCATCCGAAATGGATACCAATTGAATATGAAATGTTACTTTGCCGAAGTAAGTTGAAAAAAATTTATAAAAGTTTGAATCTAGGAATCTAGACATTTTTATCACCATATTTTTCTCAATATTCCATCAGACCTTATTAGTACATGACCTGTATCAAATTCTATATTTTGGAATCCGAAATATCTGAACAAAATGTTATCTGTTGAGAAATCGTTTACTTTTCTATCGATAGCTACTCAGTGAAAATCTACAAAATCCTATAGAGAGAAAAATTCACCAAATCCTGTGCGTTATAATGCCTGATACTTTTATCAAATATAAGATTTGAGTTGTTCATCTCCGGAGAGTCGTGGGACCAGTACCTCTAGAGAAAAAGGTTCTCTAAGTACTTAAGGCTGTTGCTCTTGGTGGTTCGGAACCCACCTTAAACTGTAGGTCCCCCTCCCACCACCAAGTAAGTGTGTGGGGGTGTGTGAAGGAATAGGGAAGAGATACAAGAAAAATGTCAACCCTTAGGGGACACATTAGAAGCTTAAAAAGAGAGAGAGAGAAGAGAATCTGATAGATATTCATGCGATTTCAGAACAGAGAATTTTATAAGATACTAATTGATAAATTTTAATCAGGAAGTACATAAGCTTTCACGATGGATTAAGAAAGATGAAAACTTCTAAGGTTCTGTGACATAGGATTCGATATGAGTCTTGTGCGTTTAAGATATTATAAATTAAAAAAAAAAATCTTGATAAAAAGAGTTAGACTCTCTGGCGAATAGAATTTGGTAGAACATTTTGAAATTGAATATTTGAGTGGATAGGTATAATCCACTTCTTTTAGTGCAGCTTTAAAGTCCCAGCTTTCTCCAGCAAAATAATCGGTTTGGCATCTCACGTTCAAGTCATTTCCAAATATAGTCAATTTTTCTTGGAACCGTTCTTCAATTTATTAATTCAGGAACAAATAATAACCATTAAATCTGAACCAAGGACAGAAATAAATATTAAGTGACTGTTGAGTAATCGCTATAAGTTATTAAGCATGAAATAAAATTTCAGCAGAACTAAAAACGTTATACCAATCACAAAATAATATAATGAAAAAACAGAAGCATTTCTACGAAACAACTTTATGCTGCGTACAGAATATATTAGCTAGGTACAATTGTAGATTTATTATCAATCATACCATAACATTTATCCTCAGAACAGAATGTAACTGTCGGATTCTTCTTACAGAATTAAGTTCACAGTTTGATTGTTTGCCTAATGGCGCCCCAATTCCTGGTGTTCCTTGTGGCGGCCCATCTTCTTCTTCTTGTGACCGAAAACATTTTCCTGCCAGTTTTCTTCCTCCTGCTTGTCCTCATTCTCCGCTCAGGACTTCTTCTCCTGCCGAAACTCCACAACGTGCAAGGTCCCGGTCTCCTCCTGCCAGCTTTATAACTCCATCCACCAGGCTTCCTTCTTCTGACGGAAATGGATATGGACTTGATCAGCTTCGATTTATTCGGCTTATTTCCAATAGGAATCCCAACAGGATTTTCGAACTTCGCAGATACACTTTTCCTGCAGATAAAAAGATTAAAGTTTTCAAAGGACGTGATGCCTTTCCGCCCGTGCCACCTCAAGAACAAATTGTGCTATCAACATACGATGGTGACGTCTTTGCAATATTAGCGAGCAAGAATAAACTTTCTGGAATATATAGCCATAATCCTCAAGCAAAACGTATAACGAGGACAAAAATAAACATAGAAAGTGGCATAATTACCCCATTGACTTCAGATGAAATCGATAAAATTCCAGTAGGCCCTGTTCGCCCCATCTCACATGATTTTAGAGTAGAGCACGTAAACCGCAATGATGGGTAAGTTACTTTTCAAACTAAAATAGTTATCTTTACGTAACATTTTTTGTTAATTTGGCAGCTTCTGTATCCGAAAATATATGCAGAACTTATTTGCATTGCTATTCGTGACCACCATACAGTCACTATCGTCATGTTCTAAAAAAAAATTTTAATAATTTAGAATCAGAAAATATTTCAATATACTTAGAATAGAATTTAGATTCTTGAAGATTTCTAAACACAATTTTAATGGGTTTTCAAAAGTTTGAATAGTTTCAAAATATTTAGAAAATGTCTTGATTTGTTATTTATTGGAAATTTTTATTTTTAATTAAAAACTATTTTTTCCCTAATAAAGTGGTATAACGATACATCTTGAAAATATCGGAATCACTGTTGTTGAGAACCTGATTGATTTTTCATTACTTGAAGTTGTTTGATATCAAAATTTTGAAATTCAAGACATTAAATCTCCTAACAATTATTTTTAGTGAAAGAATATAGAAAAACGTAGGCAAATTCAGAAACATTTGTGCTTATTTAATTGCGCCCCTATTGCTGGTGCTGCTCGTGGCAGGCCACCTTTTGCCAGGCTTCCTTCTTCAGACGGATCTGTATATGGAATTGACCAGCTTCAGTTTATTCTGCTGACATCCCACAAAAATACAAACCGGGTATTCCAACTTCGAAAATACACTTTTAGCCAATTTTTTTACTCGATGGACTAAATCAATATGGCCCCATTCCAACGCAGGAACACATCGTATTATCAACATTTGCTGGTGACGTCTTTGGAATATTAGAAAGTAGTAACTATCTTTCTGGAATATATGCCAAAATTTTGAGCATAGGTAAAAGACGGGTGAAAATAAACATGCAAAGCGAAACGATTACCCCATTGAGCGCAGAGGAAAAGGGGGAAACTCCAGTAGGCCGCCTTCGCCCCATCTCATATTATTTCAGAGTGCAGCATGTAAACGACAATCATCCACGTCATACACGCAATAAAAAAAATGTAAAACTAACAAAAATTTTGATGATCCGAAGCCATCTTAGGATATCGCAAGTTGCTTGTAATTACAAATGATAATAAAAACTTACGAAATTTTGTGAAATCGCAGCTAAGAAAGGGATGGAGACGATCTCATGTTTATCATAAAAAATTTCATTAACATTTGGGGTGTTATTAGAAGGATGGTTTATCTTTAAATCTAACACCAAAAGTCTTTTATGTATATGTTTTTGTACGAACTGATTGAGATAACTGTTATACCATACGTATTTTTCAATAATATGTAGCTTATCTGAGTGGAAAGGATTATCAGATAGGAAAATAGTGGCATCAGCGAGCTTCCTAACAATCCTTATTTCATGTCGAATAGGGCGGTTGGATGAAAAATGAAAAAGTGTTCCGTAATAAGTTGCTTTCCTAATCCAATTGTATTTCGTGTCTCCTCCCGAAGATCAAACAGCAATCTCGCTACTTCCAGTCAGTCTAGCCACGATTTTCGAAGATAAATAAAGAAAATATGACAGGTGTTTATCTCCTGTTCTGCGATACGCAAGCCTTGTCATACTTTTCTTTCGTGTCAGTCACACTAGACGTGTTTTTCAAATATTATAGTTGAATAATCCTTACAATGGGAAAAGGAAAAAAGAGGAGATGCAGCGGCTCGTTGTCGTCCTCTACGTCTTTCAGTTCATCAGAAGATGAAATCTATAAATCAGAAAAGGTCGAAAGGCTTCTCTTCAGAATTAAAAGCTGGACAAATACGCAAAGAAAGCAAAGGTGAGGCGCCACAGAGTGCCTGGTTCTGATTCGTCTATGCCAGAATAATTCAATCCAGGTAAGCTCATTTTGGCTTTTAGTTGTAAACATGTTCCTGATAACATTTATCGGACTCTAACCTGTAAAATGTTTGCTTCAGACAATTTTCGGGCTCCGACACTCCCGTTCTTCAAAATATTCATGTTAATAACGGGCTCTTACCCGATAGAAATCACTTGTCTAACCCAAAAATGTTTACTTTTATGACTTCCTTTTCAGAGCGAGTGCTAAGCTGTCTGAATGCAATGGTACTAATCTAAACATAATTATGAATAAGCTGATGAGCTTGAGTTTTGGCTTTACAAATATTTCGTTTAACCAAAAATATTTGTTTAGAGATATTTTTCTTAATGCGGACACTAACCCGTTAGCATTCAACGGTTCTGATATAAGAAGAATTGTTTGCTTATGCTGATAAGTTCGAATGTGGGCTCCAACCCAGTCAAAAATATTTGTTCTAACCAGAAAAGACTTCTCTTCAGTTATGGTTCTTAATGCGAGCTCTAGCCCGCTAGAATTCAAAGGTTCAGAGATAAAAAGAAATTCATATGCTGATGACTCAATGGTCCTAACCAAAAAAGAAGTTAGTATTTTGATGAGGTCTAAGCTATCTGTAAAATACATTTTTATTTCTAAGTAAGAAATATTTATCTTTTCCTGTTGCCGTGATTCAGGTTGTTCGTCCTCATGGTTTGATCATTATCTTACTGGCGGAACACATCTATACTCAGGGTGGCCATTATTTTTTTCATTTTCCTCTCCCGGTTTTCTCCCGGTTCTCCCGGTAGAAATTCGTGATTTCTCCCGGTTTAAAAAAAATACTGTTGTTGCGAAACGTGCAGTTTTTTCACATATGATCAATTGCGGAAATCGATGAGCATCGGCAAACCGATTTACGAGAAATGCATTGACTTTCAATCATATAATAAGCAGGATAAGAAAAATGTAGTGCCTAATAAAGGAAAATACAAAGATGTTTTATTCAATACATATTATATATGTTTTAAGTAAACATGAAATTATCGAAACAACTTTAGTTAAATCACAGATTGTTACAACTTCAACACTACATGAGACTACAGAACCTCCAGAACAGTCTAGAATGCGAACTAGTACGCACGTATATGCGACGTAATGTGGGCGGTCAACCAATCCCAAGTAATTATGCGATTTCGCGATTGGTTGTTCGAACACATAGCGCTACGAAACGCGCGACTTATGAAATGCGGGAAATCTCCCGATTCAATAATTCTGTCCCGGCTTTTTCCCGGTTTTCTCCCGGTGCAAGTTTCTCCCGGCTTTATCCCGGTTCTCCCGGTTCTCCCGGTTCGGTGGCCACCCTGATACTCTTCCGATAGTGGGAATAAGAGCATATTTTTGCCTGAGCAGAAGTCTGACAACGCATAAACAAATATTACAGATAACACTGCAAATGTAGTTTCAGCACATCCTGGGTCAACTACAGATTCAGTTCTTGGCACCAGTGCTTCTGCGAACATCGATTCCTCTACTGGTAAGGTTCTTGCAACGAGCGTCCAGAAAATACTCGGAAAGCGTTTAACCGAGAATAAGACGCTAACCCCGTCAATCGACCATGACTTTGAAGTTGGATGGAAGGAAATAAAACACCTCAGCTTGCCTTCTGAAGAGAAATTGGAATTGATTCAAAAATATCCTCTTCCAGAAAATTGTCAATTCTTCGCCCCACCAAAATTAAATTCAGAATTCAAAGGGATGCTGGAAAGTACTCATTCCAGAGATGAAAGAATCGCTTTGAGACAAGAAAAGTTATCGATGTGCATAGCAGCCTAAGCGAAAGCAATCTCAACCATTCTGATAAATGGGAACCTGAAAATAATGACGATGTTGACAGTGCCTCTTCTCTGCAAACCATGTCTGATTCATGCGGGAGGCTGTCAGACTTTGTTCGGGAAGAAGCAGTCATCAGAAAAAGTCTGATTTTTGTGATTTACATGCCTTCTCGTTAAGAAGCTTCAGCTGCTATTACTCCAGATGAGTTTTTATTTGGATCCGATCTTGTCGAAGAGGTCAAATCCGTGAAGCTAGTCGATCGCAGATCGATTGAATTTGAACCCGTGAAGTTCAAGCCTTAAGCCGCTTCAGAAAACCCGAAGAGCCTGCCTCTTTACCAACACAGGAACAATTTTTTGATTCGAGATGGGCAGAAACCGTTAGAGACTCTTCGACATTATTCAGTGAAGAATCGCAGTTTCCAACAACCTTAGCAGCCGAAATCTCAGCTGAAGACAGCCAACAGGAACAAGGGGAATTTCAGGAGAAATTGAACAATAACCCAGCTTTTTCCCTCAATTTCTTAACTTACTGAAAAGGGAGTCGTAGCAGAGTGCACTCCTCTGAAAGGAAAATTCCTTTCACCTGTTTTTCTAGTTCCAAAATCGGACGGTTCGAATGGGTTTATTTTGAATTTGGAACAATCAAACGAATTTGTTCACAGATAATATTCTAACTTAGAAAATCACAAAACTGCGATTAGATTGATGAGTAAAGATAGCTTTATGGCGATCTTAGATTCAAAAGATTCTTTGAGTACCATCTCGGTTGACGTAAGTCATAGAAAATATCTAGGACTTGAATTTCATGGTAAACTTCTCGATTTTTCTTATGTACTTTTTGGCTTTTTCACGGCCCCTTAAAAATAACCCTAAATAACCCTAAATTACTCAGAGAATCGGGCTTTCTCCCAGTTATTTATCTTGATGATTTTTCACCAATTGGCCAAACGCTCTCACAATGCTTAAGAAATCTCAGCAAAACTCGTGAATTGCTACAAAGGTTAGGGTTTTTAAAAAACGAGAAAAAAACCCTGATTATTCCAAGTACGTTTTGCCTATTTTTAGGATATATGTTTGGCTATTCCGAAATGGTTCTGAAGCTTCCCACATCAAAAAGACTAGCTATTTTGAATCATATTATCTTATTATCATATTATCTTGTTCTCCTGCTTTATCTTACAGTCGTTTATATATCAAAGACTTCGAGAGACAAAGGAATCGTGCGTCGGGTTTGAAATCTCTAAGAAACATAGAATTTGTGATCGAAATTTTCACTGATGCTCCCCTTGCTGGTTGGGGTGCTGTCTGCGGTTCTGAGAGAGTTCACGGTTTTTGGACTCAAGATGAGTATAAGCTTTATATGAATGCATTAGAATTAAAAGCTGCACACTTCCGCCTTCATTTTTTCACTAGAAATTTGAACGCTTGTGATGTTCTATTGCGAATAGATAATACAACAGCTATCTGTTACATTGATAAAATGGGAAAAATTCAGCACGTTCATCTAGATAAAACAGCTAAAGAAATTTGGAAATAGTGTAAGGAACGAAATATTTTTATATTCGCTTCTTATGTTAGCTCCAAAGAAAATTTCGAGGCAGACCTCGAAACCCGAAAGTTATTGCCCGAAACTGAATATGAATTAGCTGATTTTGCTTTCAGAAAAATTACTCAACAATTTGGCAAACCAAATATTGATTTATCTGCCAGCCGAGAAAATAATAAATGTAGCCTTATGTAACCTGGAGAAAGGATCTCGGTTCTGTGGCAGCGAATGCCTTTACGTTGTCCTGAAAAAAAAATCCTTTTTCTATGCCTTCCCACCTTTTGCAATTATTGTAACGGTGCTTAAAAAAATAAATTCTGAGGGTATTCTGATTATTCTAGTCTGGCCTACTTAGCCATAGTACCCTGTTTTTCAATTAATTCTGAACCAAGAATTAATTCCTTTCGAGCCAGAAATGAATCTTCTACATTCTTGTACTAGGGCACCGCATCCACTTTGGCGACACCTTACGATGGTGGCAGGGAGGTGGTCTGGCCAGCATCGAGGGGAAAATGAATCTCAGAAACCTCACTTGAAATATCTGTGGCTTCCATCAAAAACTGATCGATGAAGAACTATGATGTGGCTCTTGGGAAATGATGGACCTTTTCTCTACGCAACTCTATACATTCTTATAAGCCAGAAGTTTCTGAGTTTCTCAAGTTTGTGACCCAAGAATACGAAAGAGGCTCTTCGTATGATACAATCAACTGTACTATGTCCGCGTTATCCTTGATTACAGATTCTGAAATCACCAACGATGAGAGAATACGAAGGTTTTTTGAAGGAATTTCAAAGTTAAGACCAGCTTGCCCCAGATACGATTACACTTGCAATCCGCATGTGGTTCCAAATTATTTTTATTCCAAGTCAGTTCAAAATTTATTCTACCTATATTATTATTTTAAAGTTTATGCAAGTATGCAGGTAAGTTTGCAATTTAGGAGAGTTTTATATTATAATGTAAAATCAAGGCAATCCTGCTAATGACTCTATGACGTCACGATGACAAGTTTAAATTTATGACATTTTTATTTTATAAAGTGATATCTTAGGAAAGTTGACCAAATGATTCTGTGACGTCGAATTCTCTTGAGTTCCTTTAAATTTTTCGGAATTGACTACAATTTTACTGAAAACAATTCATTTACAATTCGAAACAATAAAAACAAATTCGGAAGATTTTTAAGATATTTTGAAGAAGAAGTTGCGCCATTTAAAAAGGTAATTAAAATTTTCTGAAATTTTTAAGCTATCAAAGTTTCTTCTTAGCAGTCTAATGCTCAATACATCTAAATATATATTTCAGAGTAGCTTATGGTATTTTTCCAGTTGAACAACAAAATTGTAGAGTCTGAAATTTCAAACTAACTATTTGAAGATAATAAATGCAGCAGCTGAGAATTCCGTAGAAGAATACAGGTTCTAGTTATATAATTATATCTTATCACTATAGCGATAAGAATAAAAAATTAGATACACTGTCAACCAAATTCTTTATCAACTTATACATCAGTTTTCCCTCTAATTACAAAACATGAGGATCATTTATTCTGTAGTCTTAATCTTGACTGTGATACTTGGTTCTATTGGTGAATATGATACTATACTATACATAGAATTTCGAATACAATTTTGAACTTCCGGCAAGTGAAAAATTTTGCTACGGAATATGCATTCTATCCTAATTGTCATTATTTTTCAAACTCTATTTGAGTTCGGCCGAAATAAATACGAACTTAATCTGTAAGGCAATTCATGCCAAAACAGGAAAAACAAAACTACTAAACGTTTTACATAATTTATAGTGAATCATTAAGAATAGTAATTTGGGCTGTCAAAAAACCTAACTATTTATCGATTTTTCTCTTTAAATCCAGGATACAAAACCTATTATTTAGTTGCTTTTAATAGTTTTCAAAAAGAAGGTCGAGGTACGTTTTATAATCTCTCTTGATTTCTGATTTATTTCCAAGAAACGTAATTTAAAGAAAATGTTTTAAAAAAATTATACAACTCCTACAATACTCAATCAACCAAATTCAGAGTACATTTATAACCTTTTAATGCATTTATTAGCATCGATTCAAACCAACTTCATGCTACGAACGGAATATATTTGTATTTATTCATGAAAAGTTCTCAAGGCTAGATAGCCATATAAGGAGCAGGTGATACATATGACAATTAAAATGTGACGTTGATCGATATAACGATTAAAATTAAAAATGTGTGTTTAACAAGAGTGAATAAATAAGCTAAAATACACATGATTTGATGTGGCCTGATACCAGTAATACTGCAAGTGTTCATACGCAAATATACAGGCCTAGAAGTAAATACATTTGTGTGCCCGCTTATATATGTTTCAAACACAAAGGTTTTAGTGTTATCAATGTATAATTTCGAGAAAGGGATTTGAAGTCTCAATAAGTGACCAAAAAAGAGTTTTATAAAGTGATATTGTGAAGGTGCATTTCTATTTGTTATAGCTAGTTTTTTCGAAAGACGAGTACCCTAAACAATGAAAGATCTTTGCATTTTATACGTGAGGTGTGGCTTAATTTTTAATACTATTTTTCTTTCACGGATTTTATATCCTGGTCTTTCTCCATACTAGGTAATATGTTCGCTTCTTGGGATGTTGTAGATCAATTAAATGCAAGCATTAGGCTTACGCTCAAGCTTGGAATTCAGTTCATTAGTATCATCGTCATGTACCACAAAGACGTAGGAAAAGAAAAGGAGAATGAGGCTTTTAATTAGAAGAATACGCGTTGGATTAGGAAAGTGACTCTTCATTTCTGTTAAGACGTTGGAGGAATCTAAAGGTATTCCTCAGAATATCCGCGACTTGGTCACTCCAGGTAGGAGGGCGATTAGGAATAGAGCCTAAATCGTTCAAAGAATCCACACAGTAGATAAGAAGCCCACCGATCAATAGAGTAGCTAAGGCTGCAATCGTTGCAAGTGAAGCAGAGGGAGAAATTCCTACGATTATAGCCTTAGTTTTAGCAGGGTAAAGAGTGAGACCGTTTGTCAAGGCCCTCTGCAACATCAACTCGATTTCCTCCTGTACCTTTCGAAGTATGGTCTTAAAAGTGGCAATAGGCCCGGAGAGGTACAGCTTGAAGTTTTCAGCATATTTGTGATAGTTGCAGTGTCGAATTTCACCACCAAATTCAGATGTGATTTGAACTCAGTCAATAGGACAGCGACCGTTATTTTCCTTCTATCAATTGACAGTTTAAGGTCAGGAGTTACACTAAGTGTATCTGTAAGTGTACTATGCCTGGCACGAAATCCAGATTGCATTGGGTACATTGAATTGGTCATTTCAATACGAGCAGTAAGTTGCTGATGGACAATGCGTTCGAAAGGTTTAAATAAGGCACAGAGGATGGATTTGGCGTAAATTTTCGGGTGAGGTAGGGTTAGATATTTTAGAAACAGGGCGAATAATGGCCTCTTTCCAGGTATCAGGAAATATTCCCACCTGTAAAGACGCGTTATAGGTATGCAAGATTACAATATCATTCTTTCTTCAAAACAATGTAATCGTATGTTTCTTCTTGCAGAATTAAGTTCACAGTTTGAATGCTTGCCTAATGGCGCCCCAATTCCTCGTGTTCCCCGTGGCGGTCCATCTTCTTCATCTTTTTCCGATATACAAGATCCTACTGCCAGTTCTCATCCTCCTCTCGGACCACATTCTCCGCTCAGGTCTTCTTCTGCCGAACCGCCTCAAGCTGCAAGGTCGCGCTCTCCTTCTGCCAGCTATATAGCTCCACCTACTAGGCTTCCTTCTTCTGACGGAAATGGATATGGACTTGACCAACTTCAATTTATTAGGCTTATTTCCAATAAAAATCTTAATCGGCGTTTCGAACTACGAAGATACACTTTTCCTGCGGACAAAAAAATTAAAGTACTTGAAGGACGTGATACCTTTCCACCCGTGCCACCCGGAGAACAAATTGTACTATCAACATGCGATGGTGATGTCTTTGCAATATTGACGAGTAAGAATACACTTGCTGGAGTGTATATACATAATCCCCGCATCAAACGTAGAGGACGGGCGAAAATTAACATAGAAAGCGGCACGAGTACCCTATTGACAACAAATGAAGTTGAGGAAGTTCCAGTAGGCACCGCTCGCCGTGTCACACACGATTATAGAGTAGAGCACGTAAACTACAGGGACGGGTGAGTTACTTTTCAAAATATACGACTTATCTTTACGTCACATCTTTAGTTCATTTGTAGCTTCCGTATCCGAAAATATATACTGAACTTTTTTTCTCGGTATTCGTGGCTAGCACACAGTCACTAGCGTCATTTTTGTCACTTTTTTTCGCATATAACTTTTGAGTCAGTCATTGAAGATAAAGTCACTATAGTAGATTCTTTGAATTCAATCAGAATTCTTTGCAATTCCCTTAAACTCCACTGAATTCAATAGATTTTTTACGGACTTAATTTTTTTCTCCCGCGAGATTTTTTATTGACCTTGAATTCTCTGAAATTATCTTCAATTCCCTTAATTCAGACTGACTAATTTTCAATTAACTGACTGACTCAATTCAGACTGACTAAATTTCAATTGAGAGTGGATAATTATTGTCTAAAAATACTCATGTATGTAAAATATTTCATTTTTATAATTAACGGTTAAGGCACGCTACACCATAATATAATTGAATCGGCATTGATTATTCAACTTTTATTGCGATTAACATGGAATATTATGTATAGCAGGATCATTATCTACTGTAGGGTGATCTTTCCTATATAACTTTAGAAATAAAGAATCAAATCAACCAAAAAGAATATTTATTCGAAATTTTTATTCTGCACTCAGAAACGTTTTTGCTTATTTAATGGTGACCCTATTGCCGGTGGTTCTCGTGGCAGGCCACCTTCTTCTTCCAGGTGCATATCTCCACCTACCATGCTTACTTCTTCTGACGGATCTTTATATGGACTTGACCAACTTCAATTTATTCTGTTGACATCCCATAAAAATGCGGAGCGGGTATTCCAACTTCGAAAATACACTTTTCCTGCAGATAACCATATTTTATTGCTCGAAGGACGTAATCAATATGTGCCAATACCAATGCAAGAACACATTGTATTATCAACATTTGCTGGTGACGTTTTTGCAATATTGGAGAGTAGTGACTATCTTGCTGGAATATATGCATACATTCATCGCACTGGCCAGAAACGTCGGATAAAAATGAACATGCAAAATGGAACGATTACCCAATTGACCGCAGATGAAAAGCGGGAAACTCCAGTAGGTCGCCTTCGCCCCATATTACATTATTTTACTGTACAGCATGTAAACCACAATCATCCACGTCATCCACTCAATTGAAAAAATGTAAAACTAAGAAAAATGTTGATGATCCCACACCATCTTAAGATATTACGAGTAACTTGTAATTATAAGTGATAATAAAAACACAATTTATTAGGTTTTTCAAGTCTTTTTTTACACAAAGTTCTGTTTTACTTCCACTGCGAAATATTTGTTGACGACAATTATTATTGTCTTCAACATTAATAATTAGGTTCAACATGTAGGAGTTCAACCTCATCCCATTCAAAGGCAGTTGGATTCATTTTTATGGGATCTATATAAGTATCTAATTTATCTTACAATGGGCAGAATCTGATAGATATTTTCGAGATTTCGAAACATAGAATTTTATAAAATTCCAACATGAAGAAATGTTAATGTAGAATTATATAAGCTTTCACGATGAATAAAGATAGATAAAAACTTCTAAAGTTCTGTAACACAGGATACAATAAAATTCTTATGCGTGAAAGATATTATAAACTTTCAGTAAGAAAATCTTGATAAAAAAGTATCAGTCTCTCTGACGGATAGAACTTGGTAGAACATTTTGAGCTTTCATATTTCAGTGGATTAGATATAATCCCATCTTGTCAGTGTACCTTCAAAATCCGAACCTTTTTCAGTTTACTAACGCATGAGTGAATAATAACCATTTATAACGAGAGGTTACACAGAAGCGCGTGCTTGCGCTCACACATTGCAGACCCGCGCCACCGAGTGCAAGCGAGCCTCGTTCCCCACTCTACCACGCACCACTGACCGCCAGCATTCACGAGCCTTTCCTTCGAGACTAGCGACGCGAAACAAGTTAGGCAGTCGAGTCGGGCATGATCCAATTCACACCAGGTCTAGCCACGCGCAAGTAAAAAAATTCCAGCCAATCAGCAACGCTACCAGCTACTCTGCCGTATTGAATAAATGTACAGCTGGCGGCTGTGATGAATGGTAAGCAACATGGCCGCGGAGCTGGTATGCGCGATTTGGATGGAAATGGGACGATCTTTGGCTAGCCCTGGTGTGGGTTGGATCATGGAGCGGTGTGCGGCGAACCGAGTGGATCGGTGAGCACTCACCCGTTGAAGACTCAGGCTATCTCCCTACCGATAGGTGCTCATATGTTAGGCAAAGGACCAGCGGGAGCCATGAGGAGTTTGTGCTCCCACGCTTGCCACTTTTCACAGACATTTCTACTCAGACAATCGTCGATATTCATGTGCCCCTGACATTGCGTACCCGAAGTTGTAGGAACGACATTTGATAGGTGCTCCTATGGTTGGCATCCCACGGAATATGTAGACAGCACCGCAAGAGACTGACACGAGCCCGGACGGGAAGTTGTATTATTTCGGTTACCGATGGGTGCTCCAATGATAATCAAACCCTAGCACGAACGATAGTTGATGGGCGCTTCCATAATAACCTTCCCTCACTTCTCTGAAAACTGATCAAGCCATATCGAGGGTGTATGATTTGGACGATCGATGGGTGCTTCCATGGGCATCGAAACCTGACACTAATGATAATAATTAATAAGCGCTCCCATAATTACCATTTCTCACCTATCCATAACCGACTATCACAAATCCCCGTCGAATCCCCACCTTCGTTCCGGTCCCCGTGAAACCTATCCGTCAACGCTTCGCTAGCATCCGTTTTACGAACCGAGTATTATAATTTGTGGACACGGAATAAGGAAAAGCCGATATCTCTTCGTCTCTGTTTCAAAACAACCATACTACCAATAGAACATAGACTCGTACTCAACACACCGGGTCCACACCAAACCCACACTCAAAATTGTAACAGCGCTTACACACTTCAATCAGACGTAAAACTGTACTGCCGCACTCACACCGAATCACACTTCAAACCATGCACACCAAACTCACGTCCAACTCACACCACATTCGAGTTAGAATGTATCTTATAGAGGAATAAACCATTTTTGTTACTTTTGATACTGAAAATGAAACTGCCTTTTCAACGGAGGCACACATCTTCCTTTTTCACTTACCTTCCGTCTCCACCAGCACCCCCCTTTCACCCACCCTGCTCCCCAACTCCTATTTACCCTTCCACCCTCATGAATGGTATGAATTGAGTGGCACACGCACTGGTAACACACTTCATTCAGCTCCTCAAAAGATCACGCAGCTCTGCTCATTCAGTATCCGCTACACCGAAGTAAAAGTTCTTGTCAAGTGACCACAAGTGCTGTAAGCGTTACAGAACCATTACCGCTGAACCGAACTGCCCGCTTCCAACAAAACGCGTGCCACAAAACAACGGGAACAATTACACCGAGTGCCATAAACAGCAAAATGCCGAGTGTCGGGAACAATACCCCGCATACAACCTAGACACACAAGGAGCGGTTGCAGCCTCTGTTGAAGGCTGGTTACCTATATTTGATACCACCCGGATCTCTTCGAAGAGAAGCCCGCCGATCCAGCGGAATACGAAGGAGATCCAGAGGCAACCAACGACATGGAAGCCATGCAGGAGGAGTTGGATCGGCTGAGACTAGCCGCATCCTCACCTTCTCCTCGGATCACAACCGGACCGCCTGCCAACGACAGCAACCATACGGAGACACAGAACCAGAACAATGTCTACAATCTGGAACTTGGACCAAATGCGTAAATGGAACTGCCATTCCGACAGCGAAGGCGTCTATGGATTCCTGGAATAATTGAAGGAATTACGGAGAGCCTACGGCTTTTCAGATGAGCAAATTTTCAGAGGGTTACCGAAGTTGCTTAGGGGGGATGCACATTTGTGGTATCACTACTGCGTCGCCACCATGAACTTACTACAGGAGCAAGAACTCAGCCTGCGGAGATTCTATCTATCACCGATGGAATTACGACAACTGGTCCAGCAAATGTACAACCGACATCAAGGGACAGAGGAACCGATGAGAAAATTCTGTATTTTATTACTAACTCTAACCAGGAGACGCGGAGAATTCACACCGGAGAAAACAATGGAAATTTTACATCACAATATGAGAACCCGAACTACGACTCTACATCCGTTTTTCAGATGTCAGCACACCCGAAAAACTCATTCTCTGGGTCGATGAAACAGAATAGGCACAGCAACAACAAACACAAGTGACAAAAGGTGATCACAAGTCGTCAACCACCGAAGCAGCCAACATCAATGATCACTCCATATCACGACCCTTACGATGCATGCTGGCGCTGTAAAGGGACAGGCCACACTAGACAGCAATGCCAAAACAAACGAAAGAAATTCTGCTCGCAATGCAGAAAAGAGGGGATCCTCATATGGGACTGTCCCTTCAACAATGGAAACGACAAACGGGCCCGGCCCAAATAGACGTGAACCTGGCCCGATATACCCACCAACAAAAGAGCCCAGTATTTTTATTTCAGTAACAATCGGCAAACTCAAAATGTGGGCACTAGTGGACCCTGGCTCGGTATGCTCTCACGTTAATGAGAAGACCGCCAGGCGTTGTCTTTCACAAGGCTGGAAACAAAATAGCAACGACACTTTAGCCGTCATGGCCGACGGCAACAAAATCGCCTCTGGGCAACTGCCTCACCAGAATTCGAAATTGAACGGCAAGAACCATAAACGCCGAAATATCAGTTCTTTTAACCATAAAGTACAGGGCATTCCTAGGAATCGACTTACCCACTCCTTTGGGGCTAGATATCCGTATCAACAAGATCAAAGTCTCCCCATCTGACCGCCACCGCCTTAGAGAAGTCTGCTGCTCTGAAGGATGCGTACCGATAACCGACCCAAAGAAAAAATTATTCGCCAAAAAATTCTTAAGCACAGAATTACAACGTCTCACCACAGTCAAGAAAGTCACACCGCTTGCCAAACATTAAATTCGCTTGGAAGACCCGACATCATTAGAGCAGCGCTACCGGCCCAGCAACCCAGCCATTCAAGAAATCATTGACAAGGAGGTCGACAAAATTATCGAGATTATCAAAAATCAATCAGCCCTTAGAGCTCACCTATCCTCATAAGGGATACGTATTTGATTTCGCAGATCAACGCTACTTTGGATAAACTGCAAGGGGCCAAATACCGGTCCTCAGTTGACCTCAAAAAAGGCTATTGACATGTTCCAAAAACAGAAGACAGTAAGCCACTCACCGCCTTCACCGTTCCTGGAAGAGGCCTCTACGAGTTCCACGTAATGCCTTGCGGTACTCACACGACCGCATCTACATTCCCGAGGCTTCTTGACCGAGACGACATCATCGTCAGCACTGAGACCTGCGAGGACCACATCAAGGTATTGAAAAAAGTCCTCCACAGACTCTATGAGGCTAATCTACGGACAAATCTAGAAAAGTGACAGTCCTTTATTGAAATTTCAAAAGTTATTTGTTTTTGTTTGAATTGAAAAATAAGTGTGTTAACGTGAGTGGGGGGAGTGGGAGAGTGAAAATCTGTCAAACCATCGCGGTGACGATTCACACGCGACGACAGAGGTTCCTCCGGTCTCTCAAGAGGGAGAGAGAGAGACGAAGGCTCAGACGGGCCTTCGCGGTTGGCAAGCAGCGCTTTCTCGTGCGCGGGCGGCGAGCCGAACATCCAACCGGCTCATGTCCTAGTAGACATTGCGCTGACATTTGGGCGGTGAGACGGAGACTCGTTTAATGCCTCCCTTTAGGAGTCGCTGCCACGCTATCAGTCCGTCCATGTGGCCATGTGTGTTTATCGTTAATTATGAAATTACTGATTTTGATTATATTTGATTGCTAGATTGATGTACGTGTAGACATGAGTACATGTGTATAACTAATAATCTAGAAATGACTGAATTTCAAATTTCCAAAGTTTTCTAATGTTACGAAAGCCAAATCGTTTATTTGAAAATGCCATAAATTTGAAATGGTGCAATAAAAACAGTGAGTGTCCATTTTATTTCGAGAATTGGTGGATGAAACCCTCAGCGATCAAAACATTTTAATTACCAGTTTTTATTTTTTCTTAAATTGAAAAGAATGAAGGACATTTTTCGGTTTTATTTTGATATTAAAGGAAAGCTTAAGTATCTTTCTTTACGAGAATTAGGAATGTTCTGGAAGTACTATCAAGTTTGAAAACACTTGATCCTTGGACCTGATCAATAAAATTAAAAGCGAAAGCCCCACTGGTTATTGCAAAAAATTACAGAACACAACCCTAAGCGTAAATAATAAATGAATAGTTAAGATCCTAATTGGTCATTTGCATCTACGAGTATTTATGGAGGATATTTTCAGCAAATCCAAATTACTCTCATTTTCTTGAATAAATAATTACCAGCCGTTCTTTTTTATCTTAATGTTCTGAAACAAAAGAATTTCCACTTTTTTTTAGGACCAAAGGAGAGCTAAGTGCTCGTAATTAAAAAAAAAACAGAATATCGAAATATAAGCTTTCAAAATTGAACAATGCCAGAATTACCTATTCGAAACGCGCAAGAAATTTCTTCTTAGCATTCTAATTCTCAATATATCTAAATATATATTTCAGGGTATCTTCTAGTATTTCCCCAGTCTAACAGAAAAATTTCGAACTACTGAATTTCAAAACGACTATTCAAAAATAATAAATAAAGCAGTTAAAAATTTCGTAAATGAAAACGGCTCTAGGTATTTAATTATATCTTATCAGTTCAGCGATAAGGATGAAAAATAAGGGAGATAAAAGTGAAACAATAAAACAGAAATGTTTGTTCATTCTGTTTAAAATTTAGGTGCAATTAAGATACCAAATATCAACTCTAATAGAACACCAGAATATTAATTCGATGCAGTGTCATCGAAATTCTTCACTAACGTGTAAACCAGTTTTCGCTCTAATTACAAAAAATGAGGATCGTTAATACTGTGGTCTTCATCTTGACGGTGATACTTTTTCTATTGGTGAATATAATACTATGATATATATAAATAAAATTGATTAGCATTTCGAACTCGAAAGTTCATTGCCTCACTACCCGATTCGGATAGTGTTTCTAGGTGGATAAATACCACCAGTGTGGGTCCACCACACCCACGACGGGTCAACAACATGCAGTATTCCCCGAACGGTCACCCACCCGCAAATAAAAAATTTTCGTCGCAATATGCATTCAATACTGATTGCCATCATTTTTCAAACTCTATTTGAGTTTGGCCGAAATAAATACGAATTCAATCCGTGAAGTAAACTATGCCAAAATGGGTCAAACCTGGCTCCTAGCGGAAAAAATCAGTGACACAAACACAGTCTTTTACGCACATAACATTCACATTCATACAAATTTGAAAAATTATTCCCAAGATGTGTAATCTAAAGAAAATTCTATGAAAAAATGCTAGAATTCCTACAATACTCAATCTACTAAGATATATAAGATTTCTCAACTTATATAATATAGTAGAACGTTTGCATTTTTCGTATTTAAGTAAATAGGTATAATCCATTTTTATCAGCTTGCTTCAAGGTCCAAGGTTTGGTACGAAATCTTACAGTTGACTCATTAGCAAATATAATAAATGATTCCTAAAATCTTATTTAATTTATTAACTCAACATACTTTCATACTTATTGCATCTAAACCAACAAGGCGGAAAAATATCATGTGCTTGTTGAGTAATCGTAGAAGGATTTGTAGAAAGTGAATTTGTAACTTTTCAATAATTTTATAAGCGAAATAACTTTGAAGCTGACCCAAGAATTTATTTGAATACCAAAATGTATAATCACTATTTAAATCTGTTCAATTATTTTAAAATTTGAGAAAGACAGTTCGATTGTTTGCCTAATGGCGCTCCCATCCCTGGTGTTTCTCGTGGCTGTCCATCTTCTTTTTTTTTCGACATACAAGATCCTCATGCCGCTTCTGCTCCTCCTGCCATACCTCATTCTCCACGCAGGTTTTCTTCTCCTTTCGAAAAATCTCAACGTGCAAGGTCCCGCTTTTCTTCTGCCAGCTACATAGCTCCACCTACCAGGCTTCCTTCTTCTGACGGAAATGGATATGAACTTGACCAACTTCAATTCATTCAGCTTATTTCCAATAGAAATTCGGAACGGGTTTTCGAACTTCGAAGATACACCTTTCCTGCGAATAAACGAATTAAAGTACTCGAAGGATTGAATGTTTATTTGTCCGTGCCTCCCGAAGAACAAATTGTATTATCAGCATACGATGGTGACGTCTTTGCAATATTGACGAGTGAGAATACACTTGCTGGAATATATAGACATAATCCTCATGCAAAAAATATAAAGCGGGCAAAAATAAATATAGAAAGCGGGATAATTACCCCATTGACCCCAGATGAAATCGAGGAAATTCCAGTAGGCCCTGTTCGCCGTATCTCACCCGATTATAGAGTAGGACATGTAAACCACAATGATGGGTGAGTTGTTATGTGCTTAAGAGGGTAGTATGGTGACTGACACGTTTTTCAAAGCTGTTTTCGCGATTCTAAAAATGATTGCGCCACGTCAGGACATCTGAATGAAAAAAATTAAGTTGATTATTGTTCTGTAGTCTCGCCCTTCTGGCTTGAGCTGAGAATTTTCATTTTGAGTGAAAAATAACACAATGGCGGACTTCTGAAAAACATACAATTTTCTTTTTTGGAAATTGGGCTATAAATCAGAAAATAATGAACGGCAAAAAAAAAGATTCCAGTTAACGCCATAGCCACTGATGTGTAAGATAACGTGTTAAAATTTAAGCTTTATCGGTTCAGTAGAATATTTTTAGTTACCCGGGCCGACCGAAAACACGTTGTGTTGAGAAACACGCGTTTATCTTTAATAACAGATTTTTTTGAGAAAACTCCTAAATTCCTCGGCTATGCCTCATGCATACCACTAAGAAGAAATTTCTGGTGTCGACAGTACGATTTCTGGAAAAATGTTAGATGATATAGATTTTGTTCTTGGTTGTACTTGAAAACATCAATTTCATGCCATGATGATTTTCAAATATGTCATTTATAATTTGACAATACTCCGAGATATTTTAAACAAGATTTAGATTGTTCGAAATTTTTAAATAAAATTTTGAATTGTTATTTGAGTGTTTCAGTGAAAATTTGAATTGCTTTTCGATTTCGAAAAAATAGTTTTAGGGAAAAATATTGTCGATTTTTTCCAAGCTTCAAGTGGTAATTGAAAATCTTTAACATTTGTGCTTATTTAATAGCGCCCCCATTGATTGTGTTTCTCCTGGCAGGCCACCTTCTGCAGCCAGGTGCATGTCTCCACCTACCAAGCTACCTCCTTGTGATGGATCTTTATATGGACTTGACCAACTTCAGTTTATTCAGCTTACTCCCGTTGAAAATCAGAACCAGGTATTGCAACTTCAAAAATACACTTTTCCTGCACATAAGCCAATTTTATTACTTGATGGACTGAATGAATATGGCGCCATTCCAATGCAGGAACACATTGTATTATCAACATTT
>CAKNXH010064656.1:75398-115879 GCA_932178445.1 Andricus quercusramuli | reverse complement strand
AGTAACTATCTTGCTGGAATATATGCCTACATTTCGCCCGCTATCGGAAGAAAACGGATAAAAATAAACATGCAAAGCGGAATTTTTACCCCATTGACTACAGATGAAAGACAAGAAACTCCAGTAGGTCGCCTTCGTCCGATCGCTTTGTATTTCGAAGTACGGAATGTAAACCAAAACCACCCACGTCATTCACTCAATTGAAAAAATGTAAAATGAAAGAAAATGTTGGTGATCAGAAACTACGAAAGGGATGGAGATGATCTCCTGTTTAAAATAAAAAATTCCATCATCATTTGGTGTGTTATTGGAAGGTTTGTTTTTCTTTGAATCTAACTCAGAAAGTCTTTTCTGTATACGTTCTTGTACAAACTCATTAAAATAATTGTTATACTATAGGTATCTTCCAACAATCTATAGGTTATAAAAGTTGAAAGTATCATAAGACAACAAAATAGCGGCATCGGAAAGATTTTTAACAATCCGTATTTTGTGCTCAGTAGGATGTTTGGATGAAAAATTAGGAAGTTTTCCGGAATAAGATGCTTTTTTAAACCAATTCATATCAAAAATTGATCTCATTAAGAAATGCTTATTCGAAACAAAAATTGTCCATCATAAGAAATTTCGAAATAACTATTCAAATATAATAAATAAAGTAGTTGGAAACTGCGTGAATGAATACAACTTCTAGGTATTGATTATATCTTATCGCTTCAGCGATAAGAATAAAACGATAGAAACAAAATGGTTAGTTTTCCTGTTCACCACTCAGGTGCAATGAAAAAAATTAAATATGAACTCTAATGACACGTCAGAATAATAATTCAATACACTGTCAAGCAAAATATCTATTAACGTACGAACCAGATTCCCACCTTATTGCAAAAAATGAGGATCGTTTCAACAGTGGTCCCCATCTTGACAGTGTTACTTAGTTCTATTGGTAAATATAATACTATACTATGTGCATGATTGCAAAAACATTTTTGAACTTGCCGCAAATGAAAATTCTTTCTCAAAATATGCATTCTATCCTAATTGCTATCATTTGTCTAACTCTAGTCGACGAATAAATATCAAGTAGTTGTTGAGTAATCGTAAAAAGATTTCGAAAGTGAAATGCTACTAACGGAATGTATTAGCTGGAAACTCTTGTGGATTATTATTAGTAATGAAGAAGCATTCTTGAGCAAAATGTAATTATCTATTTCTTCTTGCAGAATTAAGTTCACAGTTCGATTGTTTGCCTAACGGCGCCCCTATTCCCGGTGTTTCTCGTGGCGGCTCATCTTCTCCTGACAGACCAAATTTTCCTGCCACTCATGCTCCTCCTGCCATACCTCAACCCCCACTCAGGTTTTCTTCTCCTGTCGAACCTTCTCAACGTGCAAGGCCCCGGTCTCCTCGTGCAGGCTATATAGCTCCACCGAACAGGCTTCCTTCTTCTGATGGATCTGGATATGAACTTGACCAACTTCAATTTATTCGACTTATTTCCAATAGGAACCCGAATCGGGTTTTTGACCTTCGAAGATACACTTTTCCTGCGAATAAACGAATTAAAGTACTTGAAGGACTGCGGGTTATTTCGCCAATACCACCCGGAGAACAAATAGTATTATCAACATATGATGGTGACGTCTTTGCAATAATGAGAAGTGGTAATACACTTGCTGGAATATATAAACATAATCCTCGCATCAAATCTAAAGGACGGGCAAAAATAAACATAGAAAGTAGCACAATTACCTCATTGACTCCGGATGAAATCGTAGAAATTCCAGTAGGCCCCACTCGCCGCGTCACACAGGATTTTAGAATAGAGCACGTAAACCTCAATGATGGGTGAGTTACTTTCAAACTAAACTAGTTATCGTTACGTCACATTTCTAGTTAATTTTGTATCTTCTGTTTCCGAAAAATATATACTACACTTGTTTGTATCGGTATCCGTGGATACCACACAGTCATTTTCATCTGTATTACATCTGCAAAGGAGAGAATTTTTGTCTGTTTTCATTTGTTTGATTGAATTTCCCTGAACTTTTTAAATCGAAATTTTCGAATCATTTTCAGAAATAAAAGTAACAATTATGATCTTAAATTTTTGACTGACTTTTTAAAAATAACAAAAGGATTCTATTCATAAACCCTTGATTATATAAAATTAGGATTGATGCATTTATCAGTTAATAAATTATATTAGATTTCTTTGAATATGCCTGTAACGAAAAATTTCCGGAACCAGCAATGCAATTTCTGGAAATTTTTTTAATGCTGTAGTTCCTCTGCTTGGTTCCAATTTGAAACATTAATTTTATGCTTCGAAGAGTTTTAAATATGTTGAAAAAGAATCTGAAAGATTTCAAAACAATTTTTGGAATGTTTGCGGCATTTAAAGAAAATATTATAAAAACTTTTAAATATTTCAATAAATATTTCAAAGTTTTAGAAGTTTTGAGAAGATAAGAAGATATGTACTTTGTAATTTGCTGGTGTTCCTCTTGGCAGGCCACCTTCTGCTTCCAGGTGCATGACTCCACCTACCAGGCTTCCTTCAGTTTATGCTGCTTACTTCCGTTAAAAATCTGAACCGGGCATTCCAACTTCGAAAATACACTTTTCCGGCAGATAAACATATTTTATTACTCGAAGGACAGAATCAATATGTACCAATACCAACGCAAAAACACATTGTATTATCAACATTTGCTGGTGACGTCTTTGCAATATTGGAGAGTAGTACCTATCTTGCTGGAATATATGCCTACATTCCGTCCACTGCCAGTAGAAAACGAGTGAAAATAAACATGCAAAGTGGAACGATTACCCCATTGACCACAAATGAAAGTCGGGAAGCACCAGTAGGCCGCCTTCGCCCGATCTAATATAATTTCAGAATACAGCTTGTGAATCACAATCATCCACGTCATCCAATAAATTAAAAAAATGTAAAATAGAAAAAACGTTGGTGATCCGAGGTCATCTTAAGATATTGTGTGTAACTTGCCATTACAAATAATAATAAAACCTCAATGTATCATGGTTTCAAGTCTTCTTCGAAAGAAGAAGTTCCCTTTCATATTCCAAAAAAAATATTTGTTGAAGAGGATTATTATTGGCTTCAACAATAAAAATTAGGATCCGTATGGAGGTGTTCAACCTCAAAAATTTAATGAAAAGTGAATCCGTATTATGGGATGTTTACAAGTATCTGATTTATATTTTCGCAATTTAGTAAATTCATTTAACTGGAATTGAACTCGGAAAACGGTTATTATTTCAAATTTATTTAATAGTCTCTTGAAATTTTGTGAAATTGTCGATATGAAGGAAATGGAGATGATCTCCTGTTTAACATCAGAAATTCAATCAACATTTGGGGTGTTATTAGAAGGTTGGTTTTTCTTTGAATCTAACTCAGAAAGTCTTTCGTGTATACGTTCTTGTACAATCTCTTTAGAATGATTGTTATGACATAAGTATCCTTTAACAATCTATATGTTACATGTGTGGAAAGTATCGTCAGCCAGCAGAATAGCGGCATCGACAAGATTTTTAATAATCTCTATTTTGTGCTGAATAGGATGGTTGGATAAAACATTAAGAAGCTCTCCGTAATAAGTTTCTTTCCTAAGCCAATTTGTACCAATTCATTTATAGTCGTTTCGGCAAAGTTGTAAACTTAAAGAGTTGATAATTTTTTGTTTCTAATATTAAAGCTGAATTGTAATCCGCTGTGGCAAAAAATTAACTTTGATACAGTGAAATTAATTTTATCTTCAGGTAGAAAAAGAAAGGTATTTTCTACATAACAAAAAGTTATTATTTTTACTAATGTGATGCCGGACATTCTCTATGACTTTAATAACACGATCAAAAGGAATGTCACATCATGTCACATCTGCGGGATGTCACAACTGCGGCATGTCTCATCTGCGGCATGTCACATCTGCGGGATGTCACACCAGCGGCATGTCACATTTGCGACATGTCACATCTGCGGGATGTGAGACCAGCGACATGTCTCATCTGCTGCAGATCACAACTGCGGCATCTCTACCTAGCGGGAAAACTGAAGCAAGCTTTACAGAACTATTTGTCACACCTGAGGCATCTCTCACCCGCGACAAGTCTCACAAGTGGCATCTCTCATCCGGGAAAAATGTTCAAGTTCACATAAAAGTGGCAAAACTGCGGCAAGTGTCAGAGGACTAATTTTCATATCTGTGGCAAGTCTCTCAGGATGGATTGTCACATTTGCGGCATCTCCCACCAGCGGAAAGTCTCTTTAGCGGCATCCCTCCCCCAAGAACATCTTCTAAGTAGTTCTAAGGATGGCAAAACTACGGCAAGTCTCTCCAGCGGGATCTCTCCCATGAGAATATTTTCTTAGTAGTTGGGAAGATGATGGAACTGCAGCAAGTCTCTTCAGCGGCATCTATTTACCAAGAACATAGTTTTGTCAACTTCACAACTAGTTAGAAAAGGTTCTTGGAGGAGAGATGCTACTGGAGAGACTTGTCGCAGTTTTGCCATTTTTAGAACTACTTAAAAAATGTTCTTGGGCGAGAGATGCCTCTGGAGAGACTTGCCACAGTTTTGCTACCTTCAGAACTACTTAAGAAATGTTCTTGGGGAATAGATGCTGCTTGGGAGAATCGTCGAGTTTTTTCCATCATTGCCACTTGGAAAATTTTCGTTGGCGATAGATGCTGCTGGGGAGACCATAGATGTGACATTCGCAGGTGTAACACGCCTCAGATGTGGCATACCGCTAATGCGAGATTCCGCAAATGTGACATGCCGCAGGGAGACTTACCGCATGTGAGATGATATGGACCCAAATAAAACAGATATTTGAAATATTATTCACATTTTCCATATGGATAATATTATAAATATACATTTTCCTTCAAGTAGTTACTGATAACTAAAACGTTAGAGAAAAGCTGAAAAATTTTTCCTGAATTTCAAAGACTATCACCATACTCTAAGTGGCAAATAGAAGAAGAGTTGAAATTTTTAAAGAAACCGCACCTTTCCAACATCATTCAAAGAGAATATCATGAAGGTTAATAATAAATTTTTTAAACAATCATGTTTGTTAACTTGATTTAATCATTACCCTACAATAATTTCAAGGAGAACCAAAACTGGAAAATTTTGGAACAAATGCAACTTTCTAGCATTCCTCTAAGCGAATATTATTTCAAATTTTAAATTGTTTGAATAAATATTTCTGTTAAATTCAGTGGATTACTGCCTCGCTCTGACTGAAAAGTTGACAATCAGTTAAAAAATTCAGATAAAGCTGCGACTTTTTAACTCCATTCTAAAATAAAATGGCTATAGATTATGATTAATTGTTTAAACAATTCATCAAAACATTAATTTATCACAATCAAGTTATACTTCACGTGTCAGAAACAGTGTGAACCAAAAGAAACCTGAAAAAAATGTGGCTAGCGCCAGAAACTCGCAATACCCAATTTATCAAATATGAGGTTTATTTGGGACCCTATAAAACAGACTTATGTGGGTGAATTTCAAAAAGTAATTTCTTATTCGTATTCTACAGCCAATTCTGAATAAAATTTTTCAGGTTTAACTGGATACACCTAATATTGACGATTCTGAGTAAAATATACCCATAAAAACACAACTGTCCACGTGGTATGTGGGTGACCCCAAATAAATTTAGGTGATATCAAGTGACTTCAGGTGAATTCACGTGACTTTATGTGAATTCAAATGACTTCAGATATTTCCGAAGATTTCAAGAAACTTCAATTCAATTGAAGTGACTTCAAGTGACATCAGATATTTCAATCGTGTGCAAAAATACAAATCTTGACGACCATTCGTGAACAATGCAGTTCACTTCTTCAGGGCTGACATGAAACTAAAGTTTCAGGTTACGATGTTCTTATATATATTCCCTATGATGCCTGTGATGGGCCAGAGTACCCCATTGTGGGAACTAGACAAACTTGATTGGCCAATAAAATCTGTTGTCAAAAGTTCGGGAGAACCGATAGCCAATTCGGATGGGTATTACATCCATTGTTCCTATCAATGTCATCAGGGTGTTTTAAGATTTCGATTGCTTCTCTATGTTTTCTTGAAAAAATATTGTTCGTTTGGCGATGACGGTTGTTTTGTCAAATAAAATGCTATGTCCTATTTCGATATCATGATCAACTAATGCTGATTGCTCAAAATGCTTTAGCCTGACTTTACTCTCATGTTCCTTTGCACGTTGGCTCACCGCTCTCCCGGTTTCTCCAATATAGACTTTGCCACAAGAGCAAGGAATTTTATATACTCTTGGATCTCTGAAACTAGTCTTCTTATATTCAGGGTTATTAAGAAGTTCTGCTATTCTAGCAGGGGCTTCAACTATAGTTTGGTTGTTGTGTTTGTTGCAAATTCTTCGCATTTGTTCTGTGATAGCTTGAATGTAGGGTAGGATGGTGGTCGTTTCTCTCTCTCTTTCTTCAATAGGTTGTATTGACTTGTTTTTTTTCAGTGTATTTCCTTATTGCTTCATTAATTTGTTTTATTGTGTAATTGTTTTGTATTAGGATTTGTTTAACAGTATGTAGTTATCCTCTTAAGTTACCTTTATCTGTCATGGAGACAGCTCTGTATACATGAGAGATGATGACCGATTGTTTTTGAGATAGTTCGTGGTGGGAGGAGGCATATAGGTATCTATTTGTGTGGGTGGGTTTTCTGTAAACTTCACGTCCTCATGTGTTATCAGATCTTTTGTGAACCAGTACGTCCAGGAAAGGCAATTTTACGTTTTGTTCAATTTTCATGGTGAACTGAATATTAGGGTGTAATTAGTTGATGAAATCGAAAAACTTGTGTAGTTCAACTAGTGCATGCCTTTGAATAAGAGATGTGTCGTCAATGTAAGGGCATCGAAATTCCGGTTTGAGCTTGGATTAGTTAAAGATGAATACGCAAAATATATACTGCCCTTATTTCTATCCGCATTCGTGACTGCCACACATTCACGAGCGTCATGTTTCTGCTCCTCCTGCCATACCTCATCCTCCGCTCAGGTTTTCTTCTCCGTTCGAACCTTGTCAACGTGCAAGGTCCCGATCTCCTTCTGCCAGCTATATAGCTCCACCTGGTAGGTTTCCTTCTTATGACGGAAATGGATACTAACTTGACCAACTTCAATTCATTTTAGCTTATTTCACGTAAGAATCTAAAACGGGTTTCCAAACTCCACGTAGCAAGCAGGAAAATTTTTCTGCGACTTGTCAAAGTCTCCTTTTCACTTTAATTCTCCAGCAAGAAAAATGCCACTGGGACGCGGTTCCCTACGGAGACGTAGGTTTTCTCTTAGCTGAGGTTTTGTACATTTAGTTTCTTGCTCTCTACCTTTCTTCTGTGTTCGAAATATCTTGTTCAATTTCAAATTGAAAATGTACGCGATTGGGCTATAAAAGCCAGAAATTTACGAGTCGTCAGCAATGACTGACCAGTGGCCGTTTTGATAATTAAGCGTCTTAACGATTCCGCTCGAAAATGCATTCTCACGAGTCCTGTTCGGTTTAGCTTCAGTGGTTCAAACTGAACTGGTCAGATTCTTAGTCGCGCTATCTCATCCAGGCGTAAAGTCAGGATTAGGAATTTAAGAATTCAACCACGCGGTCTTGCAAAATGTCCTACCCCGACTAGGTAGAATCCGTTCATGAATAACCGCCATCACGGGCTCGTGCTAAATTCGAGACTCCCGCCTGGGAGCATGTCGTGAGATGTCTTGTCAATTAAAATTTGATGGTCACAACCGTATATTGGAATAATTGATGCGCATGTAATCCGGAAGAAAAATCAACTTGTAGCAATGTTTTCAGGTAGCCTAGTGGTCCACGATGAACTTCAGGGCCGGCTAATAACAGTCGAATGATGTTTGTTACCTGCGAGGTCAGTCGTGTGTTAAAAATCGCGATATTCAGTTATAACTTACTCGCAGTTATGGTCGTGAAAAAATGTTTTTTTTTTTTTTTAATTTAGTTTCATGGGATTTCGGACCTATCCAGTTTTCGTCAATTTATGTCTGTCTAAAGGACTGTCTGTCTGCATGTTATCTGACAGTATAAATAAAAAAATAATTTAATTTACATTTTTTGAAATTATACGTTTTTCAGGGTAAATGAGAATGAAGAATAATGCAAAATAAGAACCAAATATTGAAGTGAGGTATCTGAAATTTGAAGATTTTTCGGGTTTCAATCGTGTGCGAAACTATGAATCTTTCCGGCGTTTCGTAAACATTACAGTTTACTTCTTCAGCGCTGGCCTGAAACTGAAGTTTGAAGTTATGATGTTCTTATATATATTCCCTGAGATACCTGTGATTGGCCAGAGCACCCTATAGTGGGGACTGGACGAGCTTGGTTGGCCAATCAAGTCTCTTCTAAAAAGCTCGAGAGAAATTGATTGATTGAAGATTGCGTGAAATGTTTTAGCGTGACTTTACTTTCATGTTCCTTTACATGTTGGATCACTAATCAATGAATAGTTCAGATCATAATTTTTTATTTGAATATAATTATTCGCAAATTTTCAATTTACAAAAGTGAATAATAATTTGAAGATTGTGTCCTCAAAAATTGATCTAATCAAGAAATACTTATTCAAAAAAAATTGTTCATAATAAGAAATTTCGAAATAACTATTCAAATATAATAAATGAAGCAGTTAGAAAATGCGTAAATGAATACAACTTCTAGGTATTGATTATGTCTTATCACTTCAGCGATAAAAATAAAACGACAGAAACAAAATGTTGGGTCTTCCCGTTTACCGCTCAGGTGCGATGACAAAAATCAAATATGGACTCTAATAACACAACATAATAATAATTCGATACACTATCAAGCACAATATCTATTAACGTATAAACCAGATTCCCCCCTAATTGTAAAAAATGAGGATCGATTCGACGGCGGTCCGCATCTTGACATTGATACTTAGTTCTATTGGTAAATATGATACTATACTATGTACATGATTTCAAAAATATTTTTGAACTTGCCGCAAACAACAATTCTTTCTCAAAATATGCATTCTATCCTAATTGCTATCATTTGTCTAAATCTATTTGACGAATAAATATCGAGTGGTTGTTGAGTAATGGTAAAAAGATTTTGAACTTGAAATGGAAATTTCCGCGAAGCTAAAAATATGATGATTGTCGCGTGCGTTAATTTGATATCTTGAAAATTCGTCAAAACAATGAATTTTTAAAGCGGATAAGTGAGGAATGAAAATAAATTTGATTTTTTTTTGCAATTTAGACCTCTAGAAGACAAAATTTTTTATTAATATAGATAACCATCTTCGAAAAACTAGAATGGAAAAGCAAACGCATCTCTCCGACCCAGCCTTCACATTGATCATGCATTGAATCTTTCTGTCGAAATTAAATGTGTGTTGATTATTATTAGTGATAAAGAAGCATTCTTCGAAAAAAAATGTAGTCGTTTCTTCTTGCAGAATCAAGTTCATAGTTTGATTGTTTGCCTGACGGCGCCCCTATTCCCGGTGTTTCTCGTGGCGGCCCATCTTCTCCTGACAGACAAAATTTTCCTGCCACTTCTGTTCCTCCTGGCAGGCCTCATTTTTTGTTCAGCTGTTTTCCTTCCGCCGAACCTTCTCGACGTGCAAGATCCCGGTCTCCTTCCGCCAGCTATATAGCTCCACCGAACAGGCTTCCTTCTTCTGACGGCAATGGTTTTGAACTTGACCAACTTCAATTTATTCGGCTAATTTCCAACAGAAATCCGAACCGGGTTTTCGGACTTCGCAGATACACTTTTCCTACGGATAAACAAATTGAAGTACTCGGAAGTCCTGGTGTCTATTCGCCCGTGCCACTGGAAGAACAAATTGTATTATCAACATATGATGGTGACGTCTTTGCAATAATAACAAGTGATAATATATTTACTGGAATATCTAAATATAATCATCATATGAAACGTACAAGACGGGCAAAAATAAACATACAAACCAGAACGATTACCCTCCTGACCCCAGATGAAATTGCAGAAATTCCAGTAGGCCCCACTCGCCGCGTCACACAGGATTTTCGAATAGAGCACGTAAACCTCAATGATGAGTAAGTTACTTTTCGAACTGAACTAGTTATCGTAACGTCACATTTGTAGTTAATTTTGTATCTTCTGTTAACGAGAAATATTTACGAATCATTTTCAGTAATGAAGGTGACAATGATGTTTTTAGGTTTTTGACCACCTTTTTAAAAATAACAAAAGGATTCTATTCATAAACCCTTGACCATATCAATTCAGGATTTTAAATGCTATAATTTTTCTGCTTGGTTCCAATTTGAAACATGAAGTTTATGCTTTGAAGATCTTTGAACATATTGCCTAATTTTTTCCAATCTTCGAGAGCTCCTAAGTATCTTTCATACTCAAATTTTTCTTCAAATTTAATGAAATCCTATGAAATTAAAAATTTCTATTTTATTTCATAACATAATTTTTTATTTTGTTTATTCATTTCGTTTTATATTCTGTATCGGTTTTTCACTTGCGATATTGAACATTTGTGCTTATTCAATGGTGCCCCTTTGGCTGGTGTTTCTCGTGGCAGGCCACCGTCTGCTTCCAGGTGCATGACTCCAACTACCAGGCTTCCTCCTTCTGACGGATCTGGATACGGTCTTGACCAAGTTCAGTTTATGCTGCTTACTTCCGTTAAAAATCCGAACCGGGTATTCCAACTTCGGAAATACATTTTTCCTATAGATAAACCAATTTTGTTGCTCAAAGGACCGAATCAATATGACCCTATTCCAATTCAGGAACACATTGTATTATCAACATTTTCTGGTGACGTCTTTGCAATATTGGAAAGTAGCACCTGTCTGGCTGGAATATATGCCTATATTCCGCGCACTACGAGTAGAAAACGAGTGAAAATAAACATGCAAAGTGGAACGATTACCCCATTAACCACAGATGAAAGACGCGAAACACCAGTGGGCCGCCTTCGCCCGATCTCATATGATTTCAGAATACAGCTTGTGAATCACAATCATCCACGTCATTCGAAAACTAAAATAGTGTAAAATAGAAAAAACATTGGTGATCCGAAGTCATCTTAAGATGTTATGTGTAATTTGTCATTACAAATAATAATAAATACTCAATGCATTATGGTTTCAAGTCTTCTTCGAAAGAAGAAGTTCACTTTCATTTTCCCAGAAAAATATTTGTTGAAGACAATAGTTATTGGCTTCAACAATAAAAATAAGGATCCATATGTAGGAGTTCAACCTCAAAAATATAATGGAAAGTGGATCCGTATTATGGGATGTTTAAAAGTATCTGATTTATATTTTCGCAATTTACTAAATTCATTTAACTTGGATTGAACTCAGAAAACGATTTTTCTTTGAATCTAACTCAGAAAGTCTTTTGTGTATACGTGCTTGTACAATCTCAGCAAGTTGAAAACCCAATTTTGTATGACATTCAAATCAAGATCTTGCATGAAAATCACGGGAAGAATGGCGGAGACATGTGACCTCATGAAAGTGATAAAAATCTGCCTATAAAATTGTTGATCAAATTAAAAATAAGTAGAATTCATCATGAAGATGATACCTTCTTCAAACTCATCTAACGAAAGTTCTGTATTCTTACTAATGTGATGCCGGATATTCTCTATGACTTTTATAATAAGATCAAAGGGAATGTCACATCATGTCACATCTGTGGGATGTCGGAACAGCGGCATGTATTATCTACGGCATCTCTACCTAGCGGGAAAACTGAAGCAAGCCTCACAGGGCTAATTGTCACACCTGCGGCATCTCTCACCCGCGACAAGTCTCACAAGTGGCATCTCTCATCCGGGAAAAATGTTCAAGTTCATATCCAAGTGGCAAAACTGTGGCAAATGTCAGAGGACTAATTGTCATATCTGCGGCAAGTCTCCTAGGATGGATTGTCACATCTGCGGCATCTCTCACCAGCGGAAAGTCTCTCCAGCGGCATCACTCCCTCAAGAACATTTCCTAAGTGGTTCTAAAGATGACAAAACTGTGGCAAGTCTACCTAGCAGCATCTCTCGCCAATAACATTTCCTAAGTGGTTCTAAAGATGGCAAAACTGCGGCAAGTCTCTCCAGCGGCATCTCTCCCATAAGAATATTTTCTATGTAGTTGGGAAGATGATAAAACTGCGAAAAGTCTTTCCAGCGGCATCTATCCCCCAAGAACATAGCTTTGCCATCTTTAGGACTACATAGAAAATATTCTTGGGGGAGAGATTACGCTGGGGAGACATGTCGCAGTTTTTCCATCTTTACAACTAGTTAGAAAAGGTTCTTGGGGAGAGATGCTGCTGAAGAGACTTGCCATAGTTTTGCCACTTTCATAACTACCTAAAAAATGTTCTTGTGGGAGAGATGCCGCTAGAGAGACTTTCCACTGTTTTGCTACCATCAGAACTACTTAAGAAATGTTCTTGGCGAAGAGATGCTGCTAAGGAGACTTGCCACAGTTTTGTCATCTTTAGAACTACTTAAGAAATGTTCTTGGGGAAGAGATGCCGCTTGGGAGAATTGCCGATTTTTTTCCATCATTACTACTTGGAAAATTTTCTTTGGCGATAGATGCCGCTGGGGAGACTTGCTGCTGGCGAGAGATGCCGCAGATGTGACAATCCGTCCTTGGAGACTTGCCGCAGATGGGAAAAATAGTCCTATGAAACTTGACGCATTTTGCCACATTGATGTGAACTTGGACAGTTTTCCCGGATGAGCGATGCTGCTGGAAAGACTTGTAGCGGGTGAGAGACATCGTAGATGTGATAATTATTCCTGTTAGGCCTGCTTCAGTTTTGCCATTCCATATAGAATATTAAATAAAAAAATTGTTTGAGGAGAGATGCCACTGGGAGACTTGCCACTGGCGAAAGGTGCTGCAAAAATGTAAATTCCATTGTGAAAAATTCCGCACGGTAGAGGAGCCGCTGGGTAGAGATTCCACAGATGTGACATTCCGTAGGTGTGACATGCTTCAGATGTGACATACCGCTGATGCGAGATTCCGCAAATGTGACATACCGCAGATTCGACATGCCACATATGTGAGATGCCGCAGGGAGACTTACCGCATGTGAGATGATATGGACCCAAATAAAATACATATTTGAAATATTCTTCACATTTGCCAGGTTCATATTATTATAATTGTACATTTTCCTTGAAGTAGTTACTGATAACCAAATCGTTAAAGAAAAGATGAAAATTTCAGAAAACCGCGCAACTGTTTCGCATCTAGCATTATTATAGGGAAAGATAGTTTAAAACAATAATAATTTCTTTAAAAAAGTTAATTTTGTTGAATTTCAATGACTATCACCATACTCTAAGTAGAAAATAGAAGAAGAATTCAAAATTTCAAACAAACAAAAAAACCGCAACTTTCCAACATTATTCAAAGAGAATATCATGAAGGTTAATAATAAATTGTTTACACAATCATTTTTGTTAACTTGATTTAAGTATTACCCTACTATAATTTCAAGGTGAACCAAAACTGTAAAATTTTGGAACAAATGCAACTTTCTAGCATTTCTCTAAGAGAATATTATTTCAAATAATAGATTGTTTGAACAAATATTTTTGTTAAATTCAGTCGATTACTGTCTCGCTCTGACTGAGAAGTTGAGAATCAGTTAAAAAATTCAGATAAAACCGCTACTTCTTAACTCCATTCTGAAATGAAATGGCAATACCCCATTTTTCACTTATTGGGTTTATTTGGGACCCTATAAAACAGATTCATGTGGGTAAATTTTGAAAAGTAATTTCTCATTCGTATTCCATAGCTCATTCTGTGAAAAATTGTTCAGGGTTAACTCGATACACTTAATATTGACGATTCTGAATGAAATATACAAAAAGGTCTTGCTTTCTTATTGAAAATACGTGTAAACCTACTTTCGATCGACCCAAGGATTTCGGGACCTCATTGGACTTTTTCTAGTTTCTTTCAAATTCATTCCATAATATTATAATATTTTGAAACTTAAACAAAATTCATAAACTATTTTTAGATTTCTTCCAGTCTTCAGAAAGTCCTAAATATCTTTAATACTCAAATTTTTCCTAAAATTTTTCCGAATTCTGTGAACTGAAAAAAAATGCTCAGAAATTCTCTAGATACAGTTCCGGAATATCTGAAAAGGTAGAAATTTTTTTCGAATTTTCTGAGGAAAAGTAATTATTTATTCGGAATTGTTATTCTCAATTCGAAATTTGTTTCCTTAAGGCCATGTGATGAATATCAACAGCATTCAATCAGTTAAAATATGACGAGTAACTTATAATTATATATAATTATAAACATTCAAATTATTATGATTCTCTGCATCTTTTGTCATTGCTCCAGCGAGTCTTTTTCCAGAAGAAATAAAAAAGTTATATTTAATTTCCTCAACAAAATATTATTGAAGACATTTGTTATAGGTTTATAATGATTTACTGATAATAATTTTCCTATGACACAAGGTCCCTTTAGTGCATGTGAAACCCAACCCAAAGCAATCTCTAAAGTTTAGGAGTTGATTTCTTATACCAGGTTATTCAAATGCGCACGTTTACGTCACCGTGAATAATACTAAGAGTTCGAAAAATTATTGAAACGAGTTGAGTTATTTTTCTTCATTATTATTCTTGAACTTGATCAATAAAATAAAAAACAAAATGCCCACTGATTATTGCAACAAATTATAGAAGACAACTCCAAACGTAAACAATCAATAGATAGTTCAGATCATAATTGTCTATTCGAATGTAATTACTGACATATTTTCAATCTGCAAAAGTGAACAATAAGGCGAAGATTGTGTCCTTAAAAATTGAACTGCTTAAGAACTACTTATTCAAAACGCGCAACAACTTTCTTCCTAGCAGTCTCATTCTCAATATATCCAAATATATATTTCAGGGTAGCTTATAGTATTTTCTCAGTTAAACAAACATTTTTCATAATAAAAAATTTTAGAATAACTATTCAAATATAATAAATAAAGCAGTTAGAAACTGCGTAAATGAATACAGCTTCTAGATATGTGATTATATCTTATCATATTGGCGATAAGGATAGAAAATTAGAGCGATAAGAATAAAACGATAGAAACAAAATGTTTTGTTTTTCTGTTTACCACTCAGGTGCGATGAAAACACCTAATATGGTATTCAATAACACATCAGAATAATAATTCGACACACTGTCAACCGAAATATTTATCAACGTATGAACCAGTTTCTCTCCTAATTGCAAAAAATGAGGATCGTTTCTACGGTGGTCTCCATCTTGACAGTGTTACTTAGTTTTATTGGTAAATATAATACTATACAATGTACATGATTCAGGTTATGAAAAAACCGAAATATTCATTCAACTATTTTTGCTAAAATCATGGCAAATATAGCAAATTATTTCTCAAATCTTGTTTAATTTATCAACTCAGCAGCAGTTACACATGCCATTACATTTCAACCAAGGAGACGAACAAATATCAAGTGGTTGTTGAGTAATCGTAAAAAGATTTCGAACGTGAAATGGAAATTTCTTCGAAGCTAAAAATATAAGATTCGTCGCGTGCGTTACTTTATTATGTTGGAAATCCTTCTAGAACAATAAATTTTCAGAGCAAATAAGTGAAAAATAAGAATAAATTCCATCTTTTTGCAATTCAGATCAATTCGAATTAACTTTATTATACGAACGGAATGTATTAGCTGGAAACACTTGTTGATTATTATTAGTGATACAAAAGCATTCGTTTTTCAAAAAAATGTAATCGTCTGTTTCTTCTTGCAGAATTAGGTTCACAGTTTGATTGTTCGCCTAATGGCGCTCCTATTCCTGGTATTTCTCGTGGCGGTCCATCTTCTTTTTTCGACATACAAGATCTTCCTGCCACTTCTGCTCCTCCTGCCATACCTCATCCTCCACCCAGGGTTTCTTCTCCTGTCGAACCTTCTCAACGTGCAAGATCCGAGTCTCCCTCTATCAGCAATATAGATCCACCTGCCAGGCTTCCTTCTTCTGATGGAAATGGATTTGACCTTGACCAACTTCAATTTATTCGACTTATTTCCAATAGGAATCAGAACCGGGTTTTCGAACTTCGAAGATACACTTTTCCTGCGGATAAAAGAATTAAATTACTCGAAGGATTGAATGTCTATTCGCCCGTGCCACCCGAAGAACAAATTGTATTATCAACGTATAATGGTGATGTCTTTGCAATAATGACAAGTGATAATACACTTGCTGGAATATATAAACATAACCCCCATGTGAAACGTAAAGGACGGGCAAAAATAAACGTGGGAAGTAGCACAATTACCCCATTGACTCCAGATGAAATCGCAGAAATTCCAGTGGGCCCCACTCGCCGCGTCACAAAGGATTTTAGAATAGAACATGTAAACCACAATAATGGGTAAGTTACTTTTAAAACTGAACTAGTTAGCATTACGTCACATTTATAGTTAATTTTGTATCTGCTGTTTCCGAAAAATATATACTGCACCAATTTGTGCTGGTAATCGTGGATACCACACAGTCATTTTCATCTGTATTACATCTGCAAAAGAGAGCAATACAATTTCTGGGAAAATTTTAAATGATATAGTTTGTCTGCTTGGTTTCATTCAAATTTGAAGATATTCCGAAATATTTGAAACAAGATGTAGATTTTTCAAAATCTTGCAATAAGATTTTGAGTTCTTTCTTAGGATTTCATGGAAAATTTGAATTGATTTTTGATTCTGATAAATTAGGTTCAAGAAAAACTATTGTTGAATTTTTCCCAATATTTAAAAGATCCTAAATATCTTTCATATTCAAATTCTTCGTAAAATTTGATGGCTTATTTAATGGCGCCCCTTCTGCTGGTGTTCCTCGTGGCAGGCCACCGTCTGCTTCCAGGTGCATCACTCCACCTAACAGGCTTCCTTCTTCTGACGGATCTGGATATGGACTTGACCAACTTCAATTCATTCGTCTTACTTCCGGTAAAAATCCGAACAGGGTATTCGAACTTCGAAAATACACTTTTCCTGCAGATAAACATATTTCGTTACTCGAAGGACCAAATCAATATGGCCCAATTCCAAAGCAGGAACACATTGTATTATCAACATTTTCTGGTGACGTTTTCGCAATATTGGAGAGCAGTAATTATCTCGCTGGAATATATGCATATAATCGTTGTGCTAGCTCTAAAGTTAGAGTAAAAATAAACATGCAAAGTGAAACGATTACCCCACTGACAACTGATGAAAGACGGGAAACTCCAGTGGGTGCCCGTCGCCAGATTTCTTCTTATTTCGAAGTACAGAATGTGAACCACAATCATCCACGTGATTCACTTAATTGAAAAAATGTGAAATAAAAAAAATGTTGGTGATCCAAAGCCATTTTAAGACATAATGTGTACCTTCTCATTTCAAATAATAATAAAAACGCAATGTATCATGGTTTACAAGTCTTTTTCGAAAGGAGAATTTCATTTGCATTCCCTCAGAACAATATTTCTTGAAAACAATTATTTATTATTTTCTTCAACAATAAGAATTATAATCAAAATGTAGGAGTTCAACCTCATCTATTCAATGGCACGTGGATCCGTATTCCAGGATCTATATAAGTATTTTATTTAGCTTTTCCTAACTCAATAAATTCATTTAACTTGAATTCAACTCTGAAAACAGTTTTTATTTCCAATTTCTTCAATAGCCTTTTGAATTTTGTGAAATTCTCGCCAGGGGAGGGATGGAAATGATCTCCAGTTTAACATAAAAAATGCCATCAACATTTAGGGTGTTATTATATGGTTGGAGTTCTATGCCCAAACCAATTCGTGATTATTAAGTTATACTCGTCTCGACAAAGTTGTTCATTTGAAAGTTCACACCGTTTTTGTTTACAATATTGAAGGCAAATTGTAATCTGCGGTGGCAAAAAATTAACTGCGATACAGTGAAATTAATTTAATTTTCAGAAAGAATGAGAAATGTATCTTTACTAATGTGATGGCACATATTCTCTATGCCTATAATAACAGAATCAAAAGGAACGTTAGGGAAAAGTGATAAGACGTCTGAAGCAGTCATGATATGGTCATCAGGAATTTCAGTTTTGTTAACTGAACCTTCAAAAGTGGGTCAATTTTTAACAGAATATTCACAGGTAGGTAAGAAGTCGGAAATTATCCTGTTCAATATTTTGGCTTAGAAATATGTAGGAGTATCAATAGGGGAAACATCCTTTCCTAATTGTTATTATTTTTCAGACTCTGAGTTTGTGCGAAATAAATACGAATTTAATCTGAAAGTTGAATCATTCGGCATAGTAATTCAAGCTGCAGGAATCTATGAGCAAGAAGTGCACGAATTTCTTTGTTTCGCAATCTAGGATATCGCTATAAAATTGTATCTGTCGAAAAATCGACAAGTTTTTTACGAGATAAGTCTTTTCTGATAGACGTTTGTTATTCCAAAATTGTTAATCAAATACTGTTATATTTTATTTGGTAATATTTTCTCATCTTCAATAAGATATCGTTCACATTCAAGAAACTTACATGTATAATTAATAATTCAGAAATTATAAAATTTCGAATGTCTAGAAATTTTCCAATATTATGAAGTCTAAATTGCCTATTTCAAACAGCTGCTAATCTCAAATTGTCTCAGCAATAAAAACAGTAGGTGTCTATTTTATATTCAAAATTAGAAAACGAAACTCCCAAGGATCCAAAATATTTTAATTAACAGTTTTGAAATTTTGCAAACGTTAAACAGAATAAAGAACATTTTTCGGTTTTATTTTGATCTCAAAGGAAGACTTAGGTTTTTATATTGAGGCAACGTGAGGATGTTCTAGAAAAACTGCAAAGTTCAAAATCACTTTATTTTTGAACTTGATCAATAAAAGAAATCCCCACTGATTATCGCAACAAACTATAAAAGAGAACCCCAAGCGTGAATAATGAATAAATAGTTCTGATCATGATTGTTTATTTGAATGTACTTATCATATAATAAGTACAGCAGTTAAAAATTGTCTTAATGAATACAGCTTCTATTTAGTTAATTATATCTTATCATTACAGCGATGTCAATAAAAAATTAGGGTCATTAGAATAAATTCAACACACTGTCAACCAAAATCTTTATTAACGTGCTTCGAGTGGGATGTATCAAATGGAAACTCTGGTTGATTATTATTAATAATACAAAAGCATTAGTTTGAAACGAAGTGTAATCGTTTGTTTCTTCTTGCATAATTGAGCTCACAGTTTTATTGTTTGCCTAACGGTGCCCCTATTTCTTGTGTTTCCCGTGGCGGCCCATCTTTCTCTAACAGAGAAAATGCTCTTTCCACTTCTGCTCCTCCTGTCATACCTCATCCTCCACTCAGGTCTTCTTCTCCCGCCGAACCTTCTCAACGTGCAAGATCCTAGTCTCTTCCAGGCAGCTAGATAACTCCACCTACCAGGCTACCCTTTTCTAATGGAAATGGATTTGAACTTGACCAGATTCCATTTATTCGGCTTATTTCCAATAGAAATCCAAACCGGGTTTTTGAACTTCGAAGATATACTTTTCCTAAGAATAAACGAATTAAAGTACTTGGAAGAGCTAGTGTCTATTCGGCCGTACCACTCGAAAAACAAATTGTACAATGAAGCCCTTTTTAAAAAGCCCGCGAAAATCGAAAGCCAAATGGGATGGGTATTATATTCATTGTCCCTATTAATGATATCAGGGTGTTTCAAGACTCCGATTGCTTCTCCATGTTTTCTTCGAAAAATATTGTACGTTTTTGCAATGACCGCTGTTTTGTTGAATAAAATGCTAATGAAGATAACAAGAGAGAGAGAGAGAGACGAGAGAGAGAGAGAGAGAGATTCTATAGCTTGTGTCACCAAAAATTGAACTACTTCAGAAGTATGCATTCAAGATGCGCGAGAAGTTTTTTTCTTAGCAGTCCAATTCTTAATTTTGGACTAGCGATTTAAATAAAAATTAAATGAAGCAGCTAAAAATTGTGTAAATAAATACAGCTTCTATGTATGTCATTTTATCTTATCACTCTAGCGACAAAAATGATAATTGGTACGATAAAAATGAAACGATAGAAACAAACAGTTCGGTCCTTCTGTTAACACTCAGGTGCGATTCAGATACAAAATAAATAGTCTTAGAAAACACCACAATATTAATTTGATACGCTGTCAACCAGATTCTCTATCAAGGTATAAATCAGTTTACACACTAATTGCAGAAAATGAGGGTCATTTACACGGTGGTCTTCATCGTGACGGTGATACTTAGTTCTATTGGTGAATATAATACTATACTATATCTATAATCTTAAACACATTTTTGAACTTGCCCCAAATCAAAAATATTGCATCGCAGTATGCATTCTATCCTAATTGCAATTATATTCCAAACTCTATTTGAATCAAGCCAAAATGTTATTATTATTATTCATTCAACTATTTTTGTTCATATCCTGTGTACAGAATCCATCATATAGTTCCTTTCCATGTTTTTAAGAAACAATTTCGAGTTAAATTTTCTAATCTCTCTTGATTCCGAATAAGTCCTTGCCCTGTTAGAACATTAGAGACAAAAACACAGCCTTTCATGCACGTAACTGATTATTGCAACAAATTATAGAAGAGAAACCCCAAGCTGGAATAATTAATGAGTAGTTCAGATCATGATTATTTATTTTAATGTAATTATTCGCTTGCTTCGAAGTCCTAGGGACGGTACGACGATACCTTACGTTTGACTTATTAGAAAATATAATAAATTATGCCCGAACTCTTGATTAAAATATCAACTCAGCAGCTACACATACTTATCACACCTGAACAAAGAAAGCGAACAATTATCAAGTGGTTCTTGAGTAATCGTAAAAAGATTTCGAGCGTGCAATGGAAATTTCTGTGGAGCCTAAAATATGTGATATTTTTGCGATTCAGATCTCTAGAAGGCAAACTTTTTGATAAATATAGATACCCACTTCTGAAAAGTCAAAATAAAAAAGCAAGCGCATCTCTTCGAACCAGCCTTCACATTGTTCATACGTTGAAGGTTTCTATCAAAAATAAAGTTGTGTTTCTAACCTGCACAAATTTTCCTAAGAATAAATTTGTAACCTTTTATAACGAAATGTATAATCACTATTTGAATTTGTATGATTATTTCAGAATTGGAAAGAGTTATTTCCGCAATTAAATGAAAATTTATTATATTGCCAATCCACAGGAAGAAAATTGGAAAAACGAAAGCATCAATTCCAACCAACTTCATGCTACGAACGAAATGTGTTAGCTGGAAACTCTCTTCAGCAGTTCTTAGTAATGCAAAAGTATTTTTGTTTTTAAATAAAATGTGATCGTCTGTTTCTTCTTGCAGAATTAAGTGCACAATTCGATTGTTTGCCTAACGGCGCTCCTATTCCTGGTATTTCTCGTGGCAGTCCATCTTTTTCTTTTTTCGACATACAAGATCCTCCTGCCGCTCCTGCTCCTCCTGCCATACCTTATCCTCCACGGAAGTTTTCTGCTCCGGTCGAACCTTCTCAACGTGCAAGGTCCCGGTCTGCTTCTGCCAGCTATATAGCTCCACCTACCAGGCTTCCCTCTTCAGATAGAAATGGATTTGAACTCGACCAACTTCAATTTATTCGGCTTATTTCCAATAGGAATCCGAACTGGGTTTTCGAACTTCGAAGATACACTTTCCCTACCGATAAACAAATAAAAGTACTTGGAAGACCTAGTGTCTATTCGCCTGTGCCAACCGAAGAACAAATCGTATTATCAACATACGATGGTGACGTCTTTGCAATAATGACAAGTAATAATACACTTGCTGGAATATATAGAAAGAATCATCATACAAAACGTCAAGGACGGGTCAAAATAAACATAGGAAGCAGCACGATTACTCCATTGAGACGAGATGAAATTGAGCAAATCCCAGTAGGCCTTGTTCGCCCCATTTCACACGATTATAGAGTAAAACATGTAAACCACAATGATGGGTAAGTTACTTTTCAAACTAAACCAATTTTCCTGACGTTACATTTTCAGTTAATTTTGTATCTTCTGTTCTCAAAAGATATATGCTGCAATCATTTGTATCGGTATCCGTGATTACCGCATAGTCATTTTCATTTTCATTTTTTAACCTAATTTTTTATTTTATTTATTATTTTTATTTCATATCTGTTTTTCACTTAAAATATCTTACATCTGTTTATTTAATGGAGCTTATCCAATTGCTGGTGTTCCTCGTGGCAGGCCACCTTCTGCTTCCAGGTGCATGTCTCTACCTACCAGGCTTCCTTCTTCTGACGGATCTGTATATGAACTTGACCAAATTCAATTCATTCGTCTTACTTCGACTGAAAATCCACACCGGCAATTCGAATTCCGAAAATACACTTTTCCTGCAGATAAACAAATTTTATTGCTCAAAGGACCGAATCAATATGGCCCCATTCCAACTCAGGAACACATTGTATTATCAACATTTGCCGGTGACGTTTTTGCAATATTGGAGAATAGTGACTATCTTGCTGGAATATATGCCTACATTTTCGCTACCGGTAGAAAACGGATAAAAATAAACATGCAAAGCGGAACGGTTACCCCATTGACCACAGATGAAAGACGGGAAACTCCAGTAGGTGGCCTTCGTCCGATCGCTTTGAATTTCAGAGTACTGAATGTAAACCACAATCATCCACGTCATTCACTTAATTAAAGAAATGTAAATTAGAAGAAAATTTTGCTGATCCGAAGCTATCTTAAGATATTACGTTTAACTTATAACGAATAATAATAAGAACTCAATGTATCATGGTGTTTAAGTCTTTTTTGAAAGAAAGGAAGTTGAGTTTCATTTCCCCAGAAAAATATTTGTTGAAGAAAATTCTTATTGTCTTCAACAATAAGAATTAGGGATAACATGTAGGAGTTCAATCTCATCCCATTTAATGGCAATTGGATTCGTATTATGGGATCTATATAAGTATCTGGTTTAGCTTTTCCTTTATTTCATTTTCTTCCACTTGGATTACACTCTGAAAAGAGTCTTTATTTCCAATTTATTGAATAGCCTTTTGAGAATTCGTGAAATGGTTGCTATGAAAGGGATGGATACAATCTCCTGTTAAACATGAAAAATTCAATCAACATTTGGGGTGTTATTAGAAGGTTGGGTTTTGTTTCATTGTTATTATTATCATTATTATAGATTAGCAGTTCGAACTCGAAAGTTCATTGCCTCATCTACCCGAAACCGCCACACATCTCTGTCTTCTGCATTCTCCATCCAGTTTAAGTAATCATGTCCTAGTTCTTTTAGATTATCCCTTACATTTTTCTCCCATCTGTTTTTCGGTCTGCCTAGGGATCTCTTACCAGTCGGTCTCCCTCTTAATACTTGCGCCACTGTTCTTTCATTGCCCATTCTTGCTACATGTCCCGCCCATCTTAATTTACGCGCTTTCATTACTATATTAATATTTGCTGACCCGCAGATGGCATGCAGTTCATCATTATGCAGTTTTATCCATTCGCCATAGTGAGGACTGGTCGAACTTGATTTGCCAGTCCAGTCTTTTCTAAGAAGCTCGGGAGACCTGAAAGCCAAATCAGATGGGTATTATATCCATATTCCCTATCAATGTTATGAGGGTGTTTTAAGACTCCGATTGCATCTCTATGTTTCCTTGGAAAAGAATTGTACGTTTTTGCGATTTGTTTAATATTTTGTAGTTACCCTTTTAAGTTATCTTCATCTGTCAAGGAGACAGCTCTGTATACATGAGAGATGATGACCGATTGATTTGGAGATAGTTGGTGATGGGAGGAGGCTTGTAGGTATCTATTTGTGTTGGTAGGTTTTCCGCGAACTTCCCTTCCTCATGTGCTATCAGATCTTTCGTGAACCAGTACGTCCAAGAAAGGCAAATTTCCGTTTTGTTCCATTTTCATGGTGAACTGAATATCAGGGTGTAATTGATTGGTGAAATCAAAAAACTTGTGTAGTTCATCTACTCCATGCCTCTAGATGACAAAAGTGTCGTCAAATCAACGGCACTGAAATTCCGGTTCAAGCTTGGATCGGTTGAAGATTTTAGTTTCTATATATTCCATAAAGATGTCATCTACTATAGGTGAGATAGGAGATCCCACTGTTACTCATGATGTTTGTTCGTAGAATTGGTTATTGAGTGAGAAGTAGGTATTATTGAGACAGTGTTCTATCACAAATTTGGTTTGTTGCATTCTTCTTTTGAAGAGAAGGAAACTTGTTCTATGTAGAATTAATTTGGATTTAGATGTTCCTCTACAGTTTCTTAAGAAAGCAAAAGATGTTAGTAGCTCCGCCTCTACACTTGGCCTGGTCGTCAGCGCAAAAAAACTCACCAACCTACTACCTAGCACGCTTTCTCGCGAAAGAACTGAATTTTTTGACAGGAATCTATCACACACTTACAAAACTTTTTTGACATTAACAAAAATATACAACAAATTCACATTCAACCCAAGATAACCTTGTGTGTCTCATCATCCTGCCGCCGAGCCACGTCTCCGTTTCAGATCCGGGTCTTATGTTTTCAGGTTCATGACTCCATCTACCAGGCTTCCTTCTACTGACGAATATGCATATGGTCTTGACCAACTTCAGTTTATTCTGCTTACTTCCGTTCAAATCCGAACAGCGTATTGGAACTATGAAAATACACATTTCCTACAGATAAATCAATTTTATTGCACGAAGGACGAAATAAATATGGCCCAACCCAAATCAATTCCTAAAGTTTAGGGGTTGATTTCTTATACCAGGTTATTCAAGTGCGCGCGTTCACTTCTCCGTGGATATATTTTATATCATTCAGAAATGAATGATTTGTGAAATAAAGGATTATAATATTCCAAATACTAAGAGTTTGAAAAATTTTTGGAACGAGTTGAATCATCTTTCTTCATTTTTATTCTTGAACTTGATAAATAAAATAAAAAACAAAATTCCCACTCATTGTTACATAAAATTATAGAAGAGAACCCCAAGCGTAGATATTCAAGAAATAGTTCAGGTCATGAATGTTTATGTGAACGTAATTATTCGCATTTTTTTTATTCGCAAATATAAACAATAATTTGAAGAGTGTCTACCGACTTCTTAACTGTCTTCTTAACATTCTAATCCTCAACATATCTAAATATATATTTCAGGGTGGATTCTAGTATTTTTCCAGTTAGACAAAAATTTCTCACACTAAGAAGTTTAAACATAACTATTCAAATATAATGAATGAAGCAGTTAGAAACTGCGTAAATTGATACTGCTTCTAGGTATGTAATCACATCTTGTCACATTAGCGATAACAATATAGAATTAGGGCGATAAGAATAAACCGATAGAAGCCAAACGTGCAATCTTTCTGTTTAACGCGCATGTGTGATTGAGATGACAAATATTTATTCCAATAAGAAGCCGGAATATTAATTCGATACACTGTCAATTAAAATATTTATGAACGCATAAACCAGTTTTCCCCCCGATTGCAAAAAATGAGGATCGTTTCTACGGTGATCTCCATCTTAACAGTGATACTTAGTTATATTGGTAAATATTATACTATATTGTATACATGATTTCAAAAACATTTCTCAACTTGCTACAAATGAACATTTTTCCTGAAGATATGGATACACATACTTATTACATCTGAACCAAGAAGACGAATGAATATCATGTGATTGTTGAATAATCGTAAGAAGCTTTCGAACGTGGGATGGAACTTTCTTTGAAGCTGAAAATATGAGAATCGTCGCTTGCGTTAATTTGTTATCTTCAAAATTCGTGTATATAATAAATTTTGAAAGCAAATAAGTGAAGAATGAAAACAAATTTGATTTTTTTGCAATTCAGACCTATCAAAGACCCGAGAATTCAATTGAATATCAGAATGTATGATCACGAATAAAATAATAATAATTTTTTTTTTAAATCAGAAAGAGTTATCTTTGCAATTAAATGGAATTTTATCAGAATACCAATTTCCAGGAAGAAATAATAAAAAAGAAAAAGCATCAGTTCGAACCAATTTCATGGTACTAGCTGAATGTATCTGCTGGAAACTCTTGTGGATTATTGTTAGTAATGAAAAATAATTCTTCAGGAAAATGTAATTTTCTGTTTCTTCTTGCAGAATTAAGTTCACAGTTCGATTGCTTGCCTAACGGGGCACCCATTCCGGGTGTTTCTCGTGGCAGCCCATGTTCTCCTGACAGGCAAAATCTTCCTGCCACTTCTGTTCCTCCTGCCATACCTCATTCTCCACGCAGGTTTTCTTTTCCTGTCGAAACATCTCAGCGTGCAAGGTCCCGGTCTCCTCGTGCCAGCTATATAGCTCCACCTACCAGGCTTCCCTCTTCTGATGGAAATGGATTTGAACTTGACCAACTTCAATTTATTCGTCTTATTTCCAATAGGAATCCGAACCGGGTTTTCGAACTTAGAAGATACACTTTTCCTACGAATGAACGAATCAAAATACTCAAAGGACTGAGGGTTTATTCGCCCGTGCCACCCGAAGAGCAAATTGTATTAGCAACATACAATGGTGACGTCTTTGCAATGATGACAACAGATAATACACTTGCTGGAATATATAAACATAACCCACATGTGAAACGTCAAGGACGAGCAAAAATAAACGTAGAAAGTAGCACAATTACCCCATTGACTCCAGATGAAATCGTAGAGATTCCAGTAGGCCCCACTCGCCGCGTCAAACAGGATTTCAGAATAGAGCATGTGAACCACAATGATGGGTAAGTTACTTTTCAAACTCAACTAGTTATCTTTACTTGACATTCCTAGTTAATTTTTTTGTCAGCTGTTTCCGAAAAATATATACTGCACTTATTTGTACCGGTACCAAATGATTCTATTCATAACCCCTTGACCATATTAAATCAGGATTTATGCGTTTATCTATTAATAAATTATTAATAGATATCTTCGGATATGCCTACGAAGAAAAATTTCCGGTACCGGTTATTGTGCTTGGTTTTATTTCGAAACATTAATTTCATGCTTTGAAGATTTTCAATAAATAATATTTCAATGTTTTAGAAATTTTGAAAAATTGAAAAATATATAATTTGTAATTTGAAGATATCCTGAAATATTTTGAAGAAGATATAGATTTGTCAAAATTTTGCAATGAAACGTTCAATCGTTTCTCAGGATTTTAGGGAAAATTTGAGTTGATTTTTGATTTTGATCAATTATTATCTTTAAGAAAAACTATAGTTTAATTTGGTCCAATCTGCAAATGTCCTAAATATCTTTCATACTCAAAAATGTTCTTAAAATTTGATAAAATCCTATGAAAGAAGGAAATTTTGTTTTATTTCATAAATTAATTTTTTATTCTATTCATTCATTTTTTTATTTTAGATCAGTTTTTCAATTAAGATATTTAACATTTGTGCTTATTTAATGGCGCCCATTTCACTGGTGTTCTTCGTGGCAGGCCACCGTCTGCTTCCAGGTGCATGACTCCACCTACCAGGCTTCCCTCTTCTGACGGCTCTGGATATGGACTTGACCAGCTTCCGTTTATGTTGCTGACATCTTATAAAAATGCAAACCGGGTATTCCAACTTCGGAAATACACTTTTCCTGCAGATAAAAACATTTTATTACACGAAGGACAGAATCAATATGTGCCAATACCAACGAAAGAGCACATTGTATTATCAACATTAGCTAGTGACGTCTTTGCAATATTGGAGAGTAGTACCCATCTTGCTGGAATATATGCCTACATTCCGAGCACAGGTAGAAAACGGGTAAAAATAAACATGCAAAGTGGAACGATTACCTCATTGACCACATATGAAAGACGGGAAACTCCAGTAGGTCCCCGTCTCCTGATCTCTTCTTATTTTAGAGTACAGAATGTAAACCACAATCATCCACGTCATCCACTCAATTGAAAAAATGTAAAATAACAGAAATGTTGGTGATCCGAGGTCATCTTAAGATTTTATGCGTAACTGGTCATTACAAATAATAATCAATACTCAATGTATCATGGTTTCAAGTCTTTTTCGGAAGGAGAAGTTCAGTTTTATTTCCCCAGGAAAACATATTTGTTGAAGACAATTATTATTGGCTGAACTGAATACTGCCACCGCTAATTCTCTTACCTTGTCTTTGGTCTCTCTATCTATTTGGCCCTCTCTATCAAGCATCTCTCCAGTCCTATCCTCTTCATTCCCTCCGGCAACCTCCCCTTATTCACGGAAGGAAACGTGCCCCTGACATCCACAGAAAACGCGTACACTTTCTTCCCCACCTTCGCTAATTCGCTAATTCTGTCTATTTCTATCTCTATCTCCTTGCCTTTCAACTCCTCCATCTCTGCTTCCCCCGTCCTTTTACTTTCACAATCCCTCTTCCTTGAATCTGAGCCCTGAAATACTTGTATGAAGAAACTCCCTCCACTCCTCACTCCCTATCTCATCGCTAACCCCCACACTATGCTTCCTAAATCTATTTATTATCTTCTAGACGTCCCCCTCTGTCTTAACATTTCCCAACTTCTCTTCCAGATCTTCCTCCTTTTCCTGTTTTTTCTTCTTACAAATGAATAGAAACCCCTTGCTCATTTCTACGTACTCCTCCCTTTTCGCGTTACCCTCTTTCTACTTCTTGTACTTCCTGCTCACCATCTTTTCATCTTTTTACATTCCCTATTCCACCACTGCTTCACCATTCCTTTCTTTTTTTCTGAATACCTTCTTTTGCACACACCCTCTAACCATCTCTTTTAGATCCTCCCATATCTCTTCCACCGAATCCCCTTCAACGCGTACCTTCCCTAGCTGCTCCGTCTCCTCCCATTCTTGCATATTCATGACCACATAGTTGATCACCGATACCCCCAGCTTACTTACATATGTGTATTCTACATCTTCGTCCCCAGTTGCCATACCATTCGCTACCGCTTATCCTCTACCCTCCCACCAGTCCCTCAGGATCCCCCCTCCTTGTTCATCATCTTATCCTTCGATTACCTTGCGAAGCTCTCCCCTTACTTGTAAAGGCCCCCTTCCCACCCCATCCTCGCATTAAAATCCCAACCCAGTATCACCATGTCCTCCTCTCTTTCGCCTTGCAAGTCTTTCACCGTTTCTTTAATTCTGTCCATCCCATCCTTATTGTAGAATGTCACAAACTTACACGCTACGCCTCCTATTTTTACTTCCCTCATTTGCGCTTCCTCCTGCAGAGCTCCTCATCCTTCTTCTTCATCCCTGCTACGTTCCAGTACAGCAGCTTCACTACTTCTCTACCCTGCATTACCACCAGCCGTCTTCTTGCTACGGAACAAATTCCCTTGCACGTCCTTAAACACCTCTTTCTCCTCACCCCACACCCACATTTTCTCGCCCACTTATATTTTCCGATATCCTACCTTCGCCGATCTCCCTTCACTCCTCTCGATCGATAGAAACTTCCTAATCCTCTATCCTATTCTTATTTCGCATTACCCCCAACTTTTATTCCCAGCTCTCCAACTTCACAACCACAACTTCCTTGTCCTTGCTCCCCTCCAACTGAACTTCCCTACCCTGCCTTTAAGCCACCCTATGCTCTGTAGCATCGCTTCCACGCGTGCATTGATTTTTTATCTTCAAAATTCATCGAGACAATGATTGTTTAAAGCAAATATGTGAAAAATTAGAATAAATTTAATTTTTTTGCAATTCAGACCTCTAGAAGACAACATTTTTGAATTACATAGATAACCACTTTCGAAAACCTAGAATGGAAAAGCAGATGCATCTCTGCGAACCAGCCTTCACATTGTTCATGCATTGAAACTTTCTATAAAAAATAAAGTTGTGTCTCTAACCTGCAAAAATTATCCTCAGTGTAAATTTGTAACCTTTCAATACTTTTATAAGTGGAATAACTTTGAAGCGAACTCAAAAATTTAATTGAATACCAAAATTTATAATGACTGTTTGAATTTGTACAATTATTTTGAAATTGGAAAGAGTTATTTTCACAATTGAATGGAAGTTTATTAGAATACCAATCTACAGAACAAAATGAAAAAACGAAAGCATAGATTCGAACCAACCCCATGCTACGAGGGGAATGTGTTAGCTGAAAATTCTTGTTAATTATTATTAGTAATGCTCAAGCATTTTTTTTTCAAGAAAATGTATTCGTCTATATCTTCTTGCCACTTCTGTTCCTCCTGCCTGACACCATTCTCAGCTCAGGTGTTTTTCTCCTGTCAAACCTTTCCAACGCCCACGATCCCAGTCTCCTCCTGGCAGCTATATAGCTCCACGTACCAGGCTTCCTTCTTCTGGTGGAAATGGATCTGAACTTGACAAACTTCAATTTATTCGACTTATTTCCAAAAGGAATCCGAATCTATTATAATAATTCTTTTTTTTTTTTTAAAGAGAAGTTCAGTTTCGTTTTCCCAGGATAATATTTGTTGGAGACAACTGTTATCGCCTTCAACAATAATAATGTTCAGTATGTACGATTTCAACCTTATCCCATTTAATGGCACTTGGATCCGTATTATGGTATCTATATAAGTATATGATTTAGTTTTTCCTAATTTAATTTCATTCAACTTGGATTCAACCCTGAAAACATTTTTTATTACCAATTCATTCAATAGTCTTTCGAAATGTTGTGAAATGGTCACTATGAAAGGGATGGAGATAATCTCATGTTTAACATAACAAATTTTATTAACATTTGGGGTGTTATTAGAAGGTTGTTTTTTTTATTCTAACTTAGAAAGTCTCTTGTGTATATTTTCTTGTACGAACTCATTAGGATAATTCTTATACCATAATTATCTTCTAACAATTTGTAGGTTATATAAGTAGAAAGTATTATTACACAGCAGAATGACAGCATCGACAAGATTTTTAACAAATCCTATTTTTTTCTAAGACCTTTCCCAAAATCATCTAACGGAAGTTCTGTATTCTTACTAGTGTGATGGAACCTATTCTCCTATCCTGTATGCCTTAAATAACAGGGATCAAAAAAAGCGTTATCGAAATATGATAAGAAGTGTAAAGAAGCGATGATATGGTCATCAGGAATTTTAGTTTTGTAAGGAGTCAGAAACTATTCTGCTTAATATTTTGACCAAAACATATTTAGGTGCATTTATAGAGGAAATAATTGGTCTGAGAGGATAATTTCGTTTACGGGTCTCAGGGAGACCGTAATACCTAGAAATATTAGTATTATCAGTTATGATATGCTTTCTTCTCACAATAGGACTTCTCGACGTGCAAGGTCCCGGTCTCTTTCTGCCAGCTACATAGCTCCACCGAACAGGTTCCCCTCTATTGTCGAGTTATAATACTTTTGCTGGAATATACAAACATAATCCTGATTTAAAACTGCGATCTTTTGTCATTTTCAGTCTTCTTTCGAAACAAATAAGAATGTTCCGTTCAATATCCTGAAAAAATATTTTTGAAGACAATTATTATAGGTTCTTAATGACTTATTTCCTATTTAGGATGAAGAACATCTTCTGGTTTTATTTTTCTATGGAAGGAAAGCTCAGGTTCTTTTATTTGGGAAAATTGAGAATGTGCTAGAAAAGTTTCAAGTTCAAAATCACTTTATTCTCGAACTTGACCAATAAAATAAAAAACAAAATCCTCACTGATTATTGCAACAAATTATAGAAGAGAACCCCAAGCGTGAAGAATCAATGAATTGTTCACATCATAATTGATTATTTGAATGTAATTATTCACATCCTTTTAATTTGCAAAAGTGAAGAAACAATTTCAAGAGGTCTAGTTCTCAATATATCTAAATATATATTTCAGGGAAGCTTCGAGTATTTCTCCAGTTAAGAAAGAATGTTTCGTAATGAGAAATTCTAATATAGCTATTCAAATATAATAAATGAAGCAGTTGGAAACAGTGTAAAAGAATACAGCTTTCAGGTATGTGATTATATCTTATCACTTCAGCGATAAGAATAGAAAATTGAGGCGATAAGAAAAGACCGATAGAAACAAAAAGTTCGGTCATTATGTTTACCACACAGGTGCGTTCAAGATAAAAAATATATATTCTAATAAAAGGCCAGAATGTTAATTCGATACACTGTTAACCAAAATATTTAATAACGTATTAACCAGTTTTCCTCCTAATTGCAAAAAATGAGGATCGTTTACACTGTGGTCTTCATCTTGGCAGTGATACTTAGTTCCATTGGTAAATATAATACTATACCATATACATGATTTCAAAAACATTTTTCAACTTGCCGCAAGGAAATGGGACAAACAAAATTTTTAAAAGTCTTACACAATTTATAGTTAATTATCAAGAATAGTAATTTAAGCTGTGATAAATATTAACTATTCATTCAACTATTTTTGTTTAACGCGTGTACCTACACAAAATCGATTCTTCATTTTCTTTTCATGTTTTCAAGAAACAATTTCAAGGTACAGTTTTGAACCTCTCTTGATTTCCGAATAGGTCCTTGCTCCTGGTAGAAAAATCAGTGACGAAAAACAGTCTTTCATGCACATGCTATCCACATTCATACAAATTTGAAAGATTATTTTCAAGAATTGTAATTTGAAGGAAATCATATTAAAAAAATTAATAGAACTCCTACAATACTCAACCCACCAAACATCAAGAATCGAATTCTATCAGCAGATTTGATATCACTTTTGTGCGTTTAAGATATGAAGTTTGAATGAGAAAGTGTGAATAGGAGAATGTAAGATTCATCGTCGTATAGAATTTCCTAGAAAGTTTCCAGCGTTCGTATTCAAGTAAATGGATATAATCAATTGTTATCAGCTTGCTTCGAAGTCCAAGGGTCGGTACGACACCTTACATTTGACTCATCAGCAAACATAGTAAATTATTACTGAAATCTTTGTTAATTTATAAACTCAGCAGCTACACATACTTATCATATCTGAACCAAGAAGACGAATAAATATCAAGTGGTTGTTGAATAATCTAGGAAAGATTTCAAGCATGAAATCGAAATTTCTGCGAAGCTAAAAATATGAGATTCGTCGCGTGCGTTACTTAGTTATTTTGAAAATCCGTCTAGAACAATACATTTTCAATGCAAATAAGTGAAGATTGAAAATAAATTTTATCTTTTTTCAATTTAGATCAATTCGAACCAGCTTTATGCTACGAACGCAATGTATTACCTGAAAACGCTTGTTGATTATCATTATTATTGATACAAAAGCATTTTATTTTTAAAAAAAACTTAATCGTCTGTTTCTTCTTGCAGAATTAAGTTTACAGTTCGATTGTCTGCCTAACGGCGCTCCTATTCCTGGTGTTTCTTGTGGCGGTCCATCTTCTGCTTTTTCCGACATACAAGATACTCCTGCCACTTCTGCTCCTCCTGCCACACCTCATCGTCCACTCAGGTCTTCTTCTCCTGTCGAACCTTTTCCACGTGCAAGGTCCCGGTCTTCTTCTGCCAGCGATATAGCTCCGCCTAGCAGGCTTCCTTTTTCTGAGGGAAATGGATTTGAACTTAACCAACTTCAATTCATTCGGCTCATTTCCAATAGGAATCCGAGCCGGGTGTTTGAACTTCAAAGATACACCTTTCCTACGGATAAACGAATTAAAGTACTCGGAAGACATAGTGCCTATTCGCCCGTGCCACCCGAAGAACAAATTGTATTATCAACTTATGATGGTGACGTCTTCGCAATAATAAAAAGTGACAATACACTTAATGGAATATATAAATATAATCATCATATAAAACGTACCAGACGAGCGAAAATAAACATAGAAAGCAGCACGATTACCCCACTGACCCCAGGTGAAATCGAGGAAATTCCAGTAGGCCCCACTCGCCGCGTCATACAGGATTTTCGAATAGAGCATGTACACCACAATGATGGATAAGTTTTTTTAAAACTAAACTAGTTATCGTTACTTCGCAGTCCTGGTTAATTTCGTATCTTCTGTTTCCAAGAAATATATGCTGCACTCATTTGTATCGGTATTCGTGGATACCACATAGTCATTTTAATCCGTATCACATCTGCGAAAGAGACAATTAAGGCTATATTTATTTGTTCGTTTGACTTTCCCGGAACTTTCTAAATCTAAATTCTCGAATAATTTTCAATAATGTTGGTAACAATTATGTTTGTAACTTTTTGAACATCTTTTTAAAAATCACAAAAGGATTCTATTCATAACCCTTTTACCATATTGAATTAAGATGCATGCATTCATTTTATATCTGTTTTTCACTTAAGATATTTAACATTTGTGCTTATTTTATGGCGCCCCTTTTGCTGGTGTTCCTCGTGGCAGGCCACCTTCTGCTTCCAGGTGCATGGCTCCAACCACCAGGCTTCCTTCTTCTGACGGATCTGGATATGGACTTGACCAACTTCAGTTTATGCTGCCGACATCCCATAAAAATGCCAACCGGGTATTCCAACTTCGAAAATACACTTTTCCTGCAAATAAGAAAATTTTATTACTTTATGGACTGAATGAATATGGCCCTATTCCAACGCAGGAACACATTGTATTATCAACATTTGCTGGTGACGTTTTTGCAATATTGGAGAGTAGTACCTATCTTGCTGGAATATATGCCTACATTCCGTCCACTGCCGATAGAAAACGAGTGAAAATAAACATGCAAAGGGGAACGATTACCCCATTGACCACAGAGGAAAGGCGGGATACGCCAGTGGGTCCCGGTCGCCCAATCTCTTATAATTTTAAAGTACAGAATGTAAACCAAAATCATCCACATGAATCACTTAACTAAAAAAATGTTGGTGATCTAAAGACATCTCAAGATATTAGGTGTAACTTGTCATTACAAACAATAACAAAAACTGAATGTATCATGGTTTCAGGTTTTTTTTTTAAAAAAGAAGTTCGGTTTCATTTCCCTATAAAAATATGTGTTAAAGACAATTATCATTGCCTTCAACAGTAAGAATTAGGATCCACATGTAGGAGTTCAGCCTTATCTCATTCAATGGCAATTAGATCCGTATTATGGGATCTATATAAGGATCTGATTTAGCTTTTTTTCAATAGCACCCATAGTTTGGCATGAAAATTTGCATTCTTACATTTTCATCATTTACATGGAATGTCTTAGTTTCACGTGAGTTTGGACCTGTCCAGTTTTCATCAATTCTCGACGTAGTGAGACTGCCTGAGTCGGAAAAAAAAGTTGTTATGAACATGTACGTCTGTCGTTCTGTCTGTCGTTCTGTTGTCTGATATTTATAATATTTTCTAATATTTCTAATATGTTCGTTTGATGATAATCAGTCTCTAAATCAACTTGATTATAATGAATTTGATGGAGGTTTTTCGGGTTTCAATCGTGTGCTAAACTATGAATCTTGGCGACGTTTCGTGAAAATTGCTGCTTATTTCTATAGTGCGGACAGGAAACTGAAGTTGCAGGTTATGATGTTGTTATATATATTCTGTACGATGCCTGCGTTTGGCCAGGCTGCCCCCCTATTTCGAAACTCTTCTATTTCGAGCCCCCTGTATCCGGCTATTTCAAATTGCGCAGTTCCGTCAACTCCCACTACAGTCCCTGTACTCTCCTCTGCGTCTGTGACGTTATAGGAATCCATACAACTTTTAGGAGATAGTATTCTGAACGTGAAAGTAAATCACAAATATACGAATAGTAATATTTCCCAATTGTATAATCTATTTTCTCACTTATCTTTCATTCTTTTGTCGATTCACGACCTTTCAGTGTCAAGAAATAAAATAAAATATCCTAAATTTCAGGGTAGTGTCACTGTAACCTTAAATTTCGAACGTTTTCTGGTATTGCGTAAAACTGAGAGGTTTTCAGCCGACAAAAGGATGAAGAAACAGAAATTATTTCATCTTTTCAAGGAATTCGTATTTTAAAAATCGATATTTCTTATTCGTAAGCATTGATGGCAATGTGTATATTCAAATGGGAATGTTTCTCAGTTGAAAAATTTGACATAGTTTCCATAATTTCAGGTATTCAAATTTTATTAATTTTTTAATCATACCTCCATTTCCCTTTTTCCTCTTTTTCTTCCTATTTTTCTCAAAATCCTCTTATAATCCCTATATTTGAAATTTCTGTCTACTTCATCCCCTATTTTTTCAGCTGCGATTCAGTTTTCAAGAATTGTCAGAAGCAGAAACATATTTTTTGTTAAGAATTAATTATTTTGGTTAAAGTTTTACCATTTTGATTGAAAATTTAATTAAAAAGTTAAAATTATTATTTCAGTTGAAAACTCATGGTTTTGTTAAATATCTAACTATTATTTTAAACATTTATTGTTGAATATTCTGTTTTTTCAACTGAAGAAGTAATTATTCCAACTGAATATTCCATCGCTTGTTTGAAAATTCATCTCTTCGATTAAGCATTAATTTTGTCAACCAAAAATTCCACTATTGACATATTTTCGTTACTATGATATTCAATTTAGAAATAAGTTGTAATCTCATTTCTTAATAAGATTTGTCGAGTCTTGTAAGAGTGTTACATTAAACATTTTTTCATCACGCTGGTATTTCTCATATAAAAAAAGGCCCCGTTCAAAAAAATCCACTATTTCTCCTATAATTGCACTGCTGAACCACTGTGATCCTTGTTACGTTTTTCAGCCTCCAACCAAGGGAAATCTAAAAAATATATTTTCAGTTACCTGAAAGATTCTGAACAATAGCAAGGTGGTCACGGATCAGGCAATAGTTAAGAAAATTTGTTACTCATGGAAAGTCTAGAAAAAGTCAGGAATTTTGAAAAATCGTTTGGATTGGACTAATTAAACTAATACTAAGTCGTTTACTAAATTATTATGTATGGATGACACAAATTAATCACCTAACTTTACAAATTTATTTGCCAAACTTTCCACTAATTCATTTCGACAGTAACAGTTGCTAAGAGTGGGACGATGGTCGTAGGGGTTAAGGCATAGGCTTTGGAACCACTCCGTCGGCTTGCGGGATCGATTGCCGCCTCGCACTCTGGAAGAGTCTCGGTGGCCCATGCGGTGAACACTCGCCTAGCAAGGGAGTTGTTCATCTCCGGAGAGTCGTGGTACCAGTACCTCTAGAGAAAAAGATTCTCTATGTACTTAAGGCTGTTGCTCTTGGTGGTTCGGAACCCACCTTAAACTGCAGGTCCCCCTTCCACCACCAAGTAAGTGTGTGGGGGTGTGTGAAGGAATAGGGAAGAGATACAAGAAAAATGTAAACCCTTAGGGGACACATTAGAAGCTTCCCATTTCAGTCACAGTTGCTAAAAACTTTACTAATTAGAATACGTAATAGGAACCTAAAAAGGCTATTATTTTACAAGAACCCTTCGTTTTGGAACTTCATAATATTATTTCTAAAGGAAACAAGAAACTCAATAACAATGGTTCCAGACTAGTTATGGAGAAAGATGGTACATAGGTCGAAGATGATGATCTGCTAGAAGCTCTCCATGCGCAAGGAGATGTTTTCATTTTAATGCAGGATGATGAATCTTGGCAGTTGCCTGTAGCAAATGAGGTCGTTCTGAAAGCTTCACGATATTCTGAAAATGTTGACGCAGACTCCAAGAGCCAAGAAGAAGACGTGGTAACGAATAGTTCTACCGATGATCCACCGCCTGTGCAACAGGATAATGAAACGAACGACGCTGCTCTCGACGAAGCAAATTCAGCTTTACAAAGGATAAAGCTAAACTGCAAGCGAAGAACTTTCGAAGCGGAGTGGTCTGAATTCTAATTTGGCTGGAATCGTTGTGCACGCTCGGAAATACAGAGATTAGACGATCAGGAGAATGCTAACAAGTTGACATCATACTTCGTCAATGCGGCTGTTGATCAATTACGTGACATCAAGACGTCAATTCCATTAGCATATCATGCGTTGTTTGGCATACATTAATAATTTAACTAATCTGAAAATTACTTTTCATTTCAAATACATATTAAACAAAATTGTAACGCTGATTGTGTTATTACTGTAACTTTTTACGATAAAAAAATTTCAATTTCAATAAATCATGGTTTCTTTTATGAGGAAAAACGTTTTCCACAACTCCACTTTTTCTATCTTCATGAATAAGTGAATATTCTTAAAATTTGGTCATTTGTTTAGAAAATTAAAATTAATCTTTGAATGAATCAATCATTAATCATTCATCCTCTTCTTAAAAAATAAAAACAAGAATCCAACGACCAAATTTGGACAATCACCATAGAATGCTGATATTGTAATTGAAGAAAAAAAAGTTGTTCCTTTGGACAAAAATGAAAAAGAGGAAAGAAATAAAGAGGCATCCAAATAAATTCCCTTCCTTTTCTTCTCTTATTTCTTAAGTCTATTTTATTTTTATTATTATTAAATCACAATAAAAAAACATTCATAATATTTGCCAACGTTTAGATGCTCATACAGCACCCTCATCAAATCCAATACTCAAGTTATTGTCTAGAATTATTAAAAATAAAAATAAACAATCCAAAGACAAAATTTGGACTTTTTCCTCAAGAAAATAAAAAATTCTTTGGACAAGCATAAAGTGAGGAAAGAACAATGATGTCGATCTAATTTAAAATTCTTAATTTTAAATTAGATTCTAAAAAGATTGGCTGGGGCAATGCTGAAAGATTGAAGCCTTGGGAATCATAATACATCAACCTTTTATTATTGTTCATAGATACTAGTTACTCATAACATTTTGAGGCGATTTCAGAACATGGACAATTTTAAATTTAATTTTTACATTCTTCATTGATGTGGAAGATTTCCGTTTACATGCTCTACTTTATAATATGAACTGATCGAGTGTCTTCCACCTACTGGAGTTTCCCTTATTTCATCTGGGGTCAAGCTGGTAATCTTGCCACTTTCCATGTTTATTTTTGCCCGTCCATCATGTTTAGCTCCAGGTTTACGAGTATATATTCCAGCAAAAACATCACTACTCTCCAATATTGCGAATACATCACCATCAAATGTTGACAATACAATTTTTTCTTCAATTGGAATGGGCATGTAGCGACGCCGATCTACAATTATTCTTATTGGTTTATCCGCAGGAAAAGTGTATCTTCGAAGTATGAAAAGTCGGTGCGGATTTTTTCTATAAAAAAGCCGAATAAATTGAAGTTGGTCAAATCCATTTCCAAATACGTTGGAAAGCGGAAGCGCTGAGTGAGACTTGAACGTGCCAGAAAGACGAGGATCAGCAGGAGATCTGTCCAGAAAATAAGGTAATACGAAATCAAAATTAATAGAAGAATAATTAATGTACATAAAAAAGTTCATTAAATAAAATAATTGAGAATCCAAAACAGATTCATTGAATTCAAACGGTTTCAGGGGAATTTCAATGATTTCAGTGTCAATTGATAGGAATTCAAATATATTCAATGAAATTCAGAAATCATGAGTGATGATAACTAGTGTGTGTTAAAAAGTAACTTACCCATCTCTGTCCTTTATATGCTCTACTCTAAAATTAAATTGGATTGGGCAAACGTGGCCTACTCGAACTTCCTCAGTTTCATCTGGGGTCAATGGGGTAACCCTGCCGCTCGCCATGTTTATTTTTACTCGCCCTTTATTTTTGATTTGAGTATTATGTTTATATAATCCAGCAAGCAAATCATCGCTCGTCAATATGGCAAACACGTCACCATCCAATGTTGATAATACAATTTGTTCTTGGGGTGGCACAGGTGGGTAAGCATGCTTTACGTATAGTTTTATTCGTTTGTCTGTAGGAAAAGTATATCTGCGAAGTGCGAATTGTCGGTACCGGTTTTTAATGGGTATGAGTCGAATAAATTCAAGTTGATCAAGTTCATATCCATGTCCGTCAGAAGAAGGAAGCCTGGTAGGTTGATCTAAATAACTGCCAGGAGAAAACCACGACCTTGCACGTTTAGGAGCTTTGGCAGGAAAAGGAGACCTGAGTGGAGAATTAGGTCTGGCAGGAGAATTAAGACTGGCCGGAGGATCTTGTACGTCGAAAAAAGAAGATGAACTGCCACGAGGAACACCAGGAATTGGGGCGCCATTAGGCAAACATTCAAACTGTAAACTTAACTCTGCAAAAAGAGACAGACGATTACATTTTTCTTAGCACAAATGTTTTTGCATTACTAATAATAATTTACAAAAGTACCCAGTAATAATGAATCCTTGTGGTGATAGGATTTGATAAAATTGCAATGGAAAGCTATTGTTAGGAAATTATAAGA